>CAJPDP010144461.1:0-10683 GCA_905336975.1 Bombina variegata variegata | reverse complement strand
AAACAAACACAAAAACAAAAAACAAAAAATGTAATTAATATTTTTATATTTTAGGTTCATTTTATAAATTATGGGCTAGATTACAAGTGGAGCGCTAAATTATTGCGCTCCCGCAAATGGGCAAATCAGATCAGATCTCTGGTTAATTTTCTAAAAGTGTCCCAAATGCCCTCAAAATAGAGGGCATTGTAGTTTTTTATTAAAAATAAAATCTAGCACTAGGCAGTTTTGGAGCTTTAAAGTTGGTGGGAGTGGGGTGTTAGTAAAAAAAACGCCACTGATGCTTATATACATATATACACATATTAAAGACATAAATATATAGGTATATAATCATATACATATATATTTAAAAATGCTACCCATTGTTGCGCTACTTACCTCCTTCACTGTGCGAGGTTCTGATGCCTTCTCTGCCTGCATCAGAGCAAGGTTCCCATAGGAGCCTATGGAAGCACACTCTCACAAGCGCAATGCGAGCTTGTGTTTACATTGCAATTTACTTGTAATACCAGCGCTCATTATCGTGCGCAGGTATTATAAAGTGGAGTGCTAATGTCGCTTGCATGCAAGCAATATTTAGCGCTCCACTTGTAAACTAGCCCAATATATTTTAACATCCAAATACTTAAAGGGACATGAAACTCAAAACGTTTCTTTCATGACTCAGATGGAGCATACAATTTTAAATATCATTCCTATTTATTTCTATTATAAATTTTGCTTCATTCTCTTGGTACCCTTTATTAAAGTAGCAGCAATGCACTACTGGGAGCTAGCTGAGCTCATTGGTAAATCAATGACAACAGGCATATAAATGCAGCTAGCTACCAGCTCCTAAATGCAGGTAGCTCCCAACCTTACCTAGGTATGCTTTTTAACAAAGGATAAAAAAAATGAAGCAAGTTAAATAGAATTACATTGGAAAACTGTATGCTCTATCTGAATCATGAAAGAAAAATTTGGGGTTTAAGTCCCTTTAATTGCAATAATGAATGTACATTATTATGATTATATTTTGTTGTGCATAACTCATTCATAATTTAAAATTGTTATTAGAGCTATATTGTTAACTTTTTATTGAACAAGGAAATGGCTGTTAATTGAGCCCATGAGAAAAGATGTGTGAACAGCACAAGATATGCAGGGCTGGATAGGTATTTTATTAGGGTAAGTTTATTGCATTAGATAAAAAAATGCACCTAAAGTAGCTCTTCTAAAAAGATCAGAATAAGCCCATAGTGGAAAAAACCCTTTGTTTGAAAATGAAAAATATATCTTGCTGTTCCTCTAGATGGCACTGCAATAATATGTATAGCAAATTCTCATTCTTCAAATTAGGATTTTTTTTTAACTGGAGAGAGTTTCTATTGCAGATTTGAAAAAAAATTTTTTTTAAATATATATATAATGGGATATTGCAGAATGGAAAAAAAATACATAAAAACAGATCATTAGGGCTTACGTATATGGATTGTTAATGTTTAGTAAATTAATTAGAATATGGTCCTCAACCTTTATGTTATAGTGAATATTCCAGTAAGCAAGGATAAAAAAATGCTATTTCATTGCATTTCAGATAAAACAATAATTCTATCTACCCATCACCTGGACGAGGCTGAAATTCTGAGTGACCGTATTGCTTTCTTGGAATATGGTGGTTTAAAGTGCTGTGGGACACCAATGTACCTCAAAGAAAAATTTGGTACCGGATATCACCTTACACTCACCAAAAAGGTCAGGTCTTGATGGTCATTATAAAGTGTTATTACCGCGCTGGCATCTTTAATGAATATATGTGATATTTTTTAATATAGTGCACAAACAAGATAGGTATTTACATATGCCATCCTTAAAAAGACTGAAATAATGTTTTATAAAAGTATACAGTACTTCCGCACATTAGAGAGGCTCCATTGTGCAATACAGAAGGAAAAGCATTTTTTTTTTTATTGAGGGGCATTCACAGCTGCCACAGTGATCACCTGACTATACAAACAAAATTAATGTATTTTTGAAGAGAGGGACTTCTACTAGAAAATAAACTTTATTAGTGGTCTCTAGACATGCCAGATTTATTTTATTGATCATATAAAATATTCCATTCCCAAGAAAATCCCCATAGTTTTTTTTCCACTTTATTTTTAAACATCTTTGTATTACTGCTTTATTTGAAAGAAAAGATGATTTTCTTTCAAATGAGTGGTGAGGGAGCTGATATTAAGGGGTTTAAAGAATTTCCCCCATCCCTTTAAGCTATACTAAGCTTCCTGGTTCTGCCCCCTGTGTGACGTCACCACTTGCGTACGTATTGATGTCACCGACCCTACCATGAAGCCTGGGAGTGCCGCCCACTTGGCCACCAAAGATCCCTGCCTTGTAGTAGATTTTGATCAGTGATTCCCCTGCATGACAAAAAGGGCTTGTCATGCACCTACAGGCCGCAAAGGGGTTAAACACTTCAAGCTTTCGCTAAAAAAAATTGCTTTTCCCTCACTCTCTAGAGAGGTCAAAAAGCAAAACCTGTAACCTGCAGATGCTGCAAATTAAATACCTGACTTAGGTAATGTGCAGCATTTCGAAAGCCTAGGTTACAGATTTTGATAATTTTTTTTGTTTCTTTAGGTAAAATGGAATAAAGCATAATTTTAACAGAAAGCAAGTGTTAGATGTCCTTTTAAATATAAATAATTTAAGATCTGCACCAGGCCAGGGAAAGGGGCGCCAATTTCAAAATAAAATAAACACAACAGGAGGTTGTTTTTTTGTTTTTTTTGCTTGTTTTTGTTTTTTTGTTTTATTTAAGCGACTTATGCTGCACTAAAATAACCCTCTTTTAAAGGCAGCATATGTTTCTTAGAGACTTATGTACCTTGAAAGGGAAAATGTAGTGTGAAAATTACATGTTCATTAGAGCAATTTTTGCCAGTCAATGTTGTTATTAAAGTGATAGTAAATCCTAGAGTTTGTGAAACGCTAGGATTTACCAGTGGAACAAAGGGGACTTTAGAATATGCTAAAAGTTCCTTTATTTGTCTGAAGCATTCGCCGTGCCTCAGGCAGCCCACGGCAGAACGCTATTTTGTTGTGAGGTGATCTTAGCCAATAGTGTGCTAGCTATCCGGTATGGCGCTAGCTGGCCCGCACCGCTATTGGCTAAGAGGTGGAAAGTCACCTCACAGCAAAATAGCGTTCTGCCATGGGCTGCCTGAGGAGCTCAGTGCGGTGAACGCTTCAGACGAATAGAGGAACTTTCATCATGAAGTATTTTAAACTTTTTGACTGAAAGTCCCCTTTATTTGTTCCACTGGTAAATCCTTGCATTTCACAAACGCTAGGATTTACTATCACTTTAATGTTACATAATTATGTACTTTGTGCAGAATGATGTTTTAACCTGAGAAGTGAGAACAGTACATATGGATTACTGTATTGCCAATAACACTGTGGAAAGATCAAGCCTTTTTTTTATAAACAAATTGTAATGATATAGAAAGGAAACGTAATGTTTGTTCAGAATTTAAATATATGTGTTTTCTATATGTTACTGTACAAATATAAGACTTGCATCAATTATTTTGCAGATCTAACATAACATACTCATTATTCAGCCTATTAGAACATTTGGTTGGTTGAACTTGTTTTAGAGAAAGAAAAATAGTGATGTGTGCAGAGAATCAGTGGGCAAATATATAGTCCTATATTACCTTAGGATAAAAAGGCGCACATCCATTGAGTTCAGCCCATTAGATCTCTTTTGATCTTCAGCAGTTAAATCATGTATCTTTCTGTTGTGCTATCGTAGGCAGTGATCAAATAGCAGATGTAATTTAGAACACAATGCACCCACAAATCCTTCTAGTGCCCTGAGAGAACTATTTTAGCAATTATGTGATGAAAAGTAGCAGTTAAATAAATATAACCCCTTTAGCAGTAACAACAAATGCGAGAAGAGACATCATGCTCTAAATTAATAGGTGTTTTTGGCTAACTGTCTTTCCCTAAAATAAATGGTGAGGGTGGGGAATTTATTTTGTCTAAACATAAGCTCCCTCTTGTGTTACCTTTTTGATGCTAATGAGCCACCATTTTTTAAAGGATTTGAAGGGCATGTGTACAAGAAGTAACTCTCTCCAGATGTATATGTGCCCACTCATACCGTTATGTGAAGGCATTTAATGTTTACTGTACCCTTAGAACAGTGGCTTATACTTAACAGAAATCATTGCAATGTGTATTATTCATCATTTTAAATGCATTTCCACCTTTTATTTATTTGTTTAAACTTCATTTGTGTTTGTCCATTACATCCTCTCACAGCCCTACAAGGAGGCTGGGGTCTCTACAGGAAAGCTTATCTAGCTTGATGTCATAAAACTTCTAGAATAACATGAGCTGGTTTACTATAAAGTGAATAGACTAGATAAATAGGAAATCAGATTTGCCCATACTCAGAAGAGGCAGAATGAAACCTAAGTTGCAAACATTGTAGCTCTCTTATTTTCCTGAGCTACACTGAGTGCTCATTTGGCAAAAAAACAAGAAAGTTGTTTGCTGGTGTGTTGTTTTGTTTATTTTACACAATCTGTATGTTTTTATGTTTATTTGATTTAACATATTTATTTTTACTAAAGGAGCACTATTTAATATCCTTTTAAGGTATAAAATATTAAAAGTATGCAAGCAAACACACATCTAAATAATAATAATATTTACTTAACACTTGTACACATTAACATATTAATACAATACAATAACACAACAAGTACCATCAGTGGTATTAAAAATAATGAACTAAAAAATTAAAATGCAATTGTTAAAACTGAGAGCCAAACATATTCTCACAAAATATTCTCCAAAAAGTGTATAAAAAAGTCTCTCCCAATAAAATGCTATATTAATTATCATCAATGCTTTTCAGTCCTCTTTAGTAGTCCTTTATAGAAGCAGCAAAGCTAAAAACAGCGGGGGGATCCCTGCACATTGTTTTCTGCAAGAATGCTTGATACACTAATCCCAGTTCACTAGGAGTACTCACTGATAGACAGTGGGTTTTCCTCCATGCTGTTATTTTGGTAACAAGTATATTGTAACTACCTGTAATTGGTAGGTAGGACAGTGGGGCTTTTCTCCACTCTGAAAATTCAGCCTATTTGACTGGTTGTCCTCAGACTGTTAGGTCAGTCTCAGTTGTCCTAAAGCTATAGTCAGATTATGAATTATTTGGTTGTTGTCAAATATAATTTCTATATACAATTCACACCCAAAATATAATGTATAAGTCTTATAAGACCTACTTATATTACAAAAGACAATTAAAAACCATAACCATTCCCACATAACTTAATTGTTAATAATAGTTATAATTGATCTAATCATTAAAAAAAAACAAATTAAATAATTATCAAATGAAATTGTGTTAATATAATTCCCCTTTATATAAAGAAAATATGGTATATCATAGAAAGGGATTCAGATCTAATCCTCCATTACCGTATTGTAAAAAGGGATTCAAATCCAACTCTGCATTCAAGCCATGAGGATAAAGTGTACCAAGTCTGAAAATTATATAGTAAGAAAGTTAATAAAATAACATCTACTACTAATGAATTGATATTTGATATAGCTGATATTATAAAGTGTAGTGAAAAAAGAGTGATTCACATGATTTAGTGTTCATGTTTATAACAATATATTGGTCAAACATCCAGACCTATAAAAGAGACTACTAGGGAACATTTATATACAGTAATATAAAACAGGACTTTGAATGACATTTGTTATCTAGACATTTCAAACAGAAGGCATGTTTTTTTGTGTGGTATAAAAGGATAGTTAGAGATTGGAGAGCATGAGACTCCTTTATCATGAAGCACAGCTTATTTTTCAGACTGGGTACATTTTATCCTCATAGTTTGAATGGACAGTTGGATTTGAATCCTATTTTTATGGTACAGTAATGAAGGGTAAGATCCGAATAATTTTTTACGATTTAACATTGTATGTTAAGCTGCTCACATTTTTTATAAAGGTAAATTATATTAAAGGGACAGTCTACTTGAAAATTGTTATTGTTTAAAAAGAAAGATAATACATTTATTGCCCATTTTGCATAACCAACATTTTATATTATTATACTTTTTACATATATGATTACCTGTATCTAAGCCTCTGCAAACTGCTTTTTACAATCTTGAATTTTAGGAAATCAGTGCTGGTTCTTCTATAACCATTATCATTCTCCACTGGAGTGAGCACATTGTATCTATATGGCACACATACACTAACACTGTCTGGCTATTAGCATGATTTAAAAAGCTAATAAAAAGCACTGAGATAAGAGGTGGCCTGCAGGGGTTTTGAAACAGGCAAACTTAGAGGTTATAAAGTGTATTAATATAACAATGTTGGTTATGCAGAACTGGGGAATGGGTAGTAAAGACGTTATCTATCTTTTTAAACAATAAAAAAAAATCAAGTACACTGTTCCTTTAACACAATTTCATTTGAATATAATTTCACAAATTAATTTAGATGGAATAGGGTTAGTTATTAGAGATTTATATTAGATACATTATCACTTTATAATTATTAGCAATTAAAGGGACAGTCTACGATAGAGTTATTGTTTTAAAAGATAGATAATCCCTTTATTATCCATTCCCCAGTTTTGCACAACCAACAGTTATATTAATATACTTTTTACCTCTGTGATAAACTTATATCTAAGCATCTTCTGACAGCCCCCTGATTACATGACTTTTTATTTATTATGTATTGCTTGCATTTAGTGCTGTGTTGTGCTAACTCTTAAATAACTTGTCGGGTATAAACACAATATTATCTATATAGCCCACATGAATCAGCAGTCTCCTGTTGTGAAAAGCAAATAAAAAAGCATGTGATAAGTGGCTGTCTGTAGTGGCTTAGAGACAGGCAGAAATTTAGAGGTTAAAAAGTTATATATTAGTATATTAATATATCAATGTTGGTTGTGCAAAGCTGGGGAATGGGTAGTAAAGGCATTGTCTATCTTTTTAAACAATAACCATTTTAGTGTAGACTGTGCCTTTAAGTTATATTGGACATTTAGGGAAATAAAGTTTTAATTTTGGTATTTTAAGATTATAAATGTAATATTTGAATAAAAACAATTATAGATTTCAATTAGGGATGGGTATAGTTTTTTGTCATTTATAATATAAGTATACTAATATTTATACATTATAATTTGGGTATGAATACATGGAAGAGGCATCTAGAGAAAGGCTTATTATAGCTGAAACACATTGATGGTGTAAGAGAAAGTCTTCTGCTATCTGGGTTTAAAGACCTGTTTTTTTTTTCTTTCTACATAGGCACAAATAGAGTGCTCTTTATTTTGTTTCAACTGCCTATTTGAATATTTATTTGAGTGATTAAAATATTTTAACTAACAATGGTCTAAGATTGATCCAGTAGACGGGGATAGAGAGGAACTCCCCCAACAGTTAGATGATATTGATGGTAGAAAGCAAACGGTCATAGAGGCTGAATTTTTAGTGTGGAGGAGAGCCCCGCTGCCCTCTCCAACAAGTTACAGGTATTTGTACTTGTTACCAAATAATTCTGATGTCTATCAGTGAAAATAGTGTGGAGGGATACCCCACTATTTTTAGCTTGGCTGCTCCTATAAAGGACTATTATAGAGGACTGAAAAGCATTGCCGATAATAAATATAACATTTTATTTGGAAATACTTTTTGCAGAATATTTTTGGGTCTCAATTGCATTTTATAGTTTTTGTTCATTTTTTTAATACCACCTGTGCTAATTGTATTATTGTATTAAAGAGTAAGGGACAGATTATAAGTGGGGAGATATTTGTGCACCGCTTTGTATAATCATCGGAAGCAAATGTGCGCTGGCATTACAAGCTAGGTGCAATGCGAACATGACCTTGCATTTGCATTGCACGGAAGCATTGTGCTCACAAGAGCGCGCTTCCATAGGCTCCAATGGTAGCTTTGTTCTCATGCCATGAGACACAGCATGAGAACTAGCGCAGCGAAGTGGGTAAGTGTATATGAATATATAAATATATATTTATGTGTTTATTTTTGTATATACACATATTAACACAGAAATATATATGTACATAAGCATACACATATATATTTACAGGGAACCCACAGTTCCCATAGACCACAATGTAAAGGCAATTTTCAGTGCTTCTTTTTTTTTTCTAACTCCCCACTCCTGCCACATTAAACCCCATAAAACTGCTTCATGCAGTTTCTAAAAAAAATAATAATAATTTTATATCAAATATAACCTCACACTAACGTTAGCGGCCAATTGGGGCAGTTTTTTAAAATTAACTAGAGGTCTGACCTCTGGTTAATTTTTGGAGCACTAATTGCTACCCACGAGCTCCCGGTAGCAATAACCAGCCACTTGTAATGTAAATTTGTCGTTTGCAGCCGCCCAATAAATTAGCGCTCCACTTGTAATCTAGCCTTTAATGTGTGCAAGTGTTATACAACTATTATTATTTAAATGTGTAGTGGCAAATGGCTTTTCTAGCACAAAAAACTACTTTCTTTAACTATATTCACCTATTTTTTGGACTAAATATTTTGATTGAATTTTACCCATAGGTTAAAAAATATATTACTAAACACTTGTTTGTTAGTTTTATTTATTGTTTTACTTTAATGTCCCTTTCATATATAAAAGCTTACAATTAATATCAAAATAGTTTTCTATAAAAAAATATGTCCGCAACTTTAATTCTTAGCCATATTTAGAAAATGAACCATTAATCAGTTTAATTTTGAAGACTTTGGAACTCAGATTTAATTTTTAAATCTGGTTGTCACAAGGACAGGGAATAAAAGTCAAAGAGAAAAAGAAGCAGATGCATCTTACATGTCTGATAAGAGGGTGGCGTATACTGTAGTTGCTTCTAACTTTATTTCTGAGCCCACATAATCCTATGTAAAGAACTCAGTGATTGAATGCTTGGAGTGTATGTAAATAAAGACACCAGAAGATTCCAAGGCCAGACCATTAGATACAGTCATGCTGTTCCCTTTCCATTGAAACTCTGCCTCTGAGAGTTGAAAGCTGCATACTAAATGCAGGGGCTTTGCAAACCAATTAATAACCTAATTTGTATCCATTCTGCACATCTCCATTGCCAGAATGACCTTGAACAGACAGCCTTCTGCTTGTTAAAGTATCATAAATTATTGTAATTTTATAACTAAAATAAATAGAATACAACAGTTAAATCTGTTTGCACTAAAAGAGCAATGGATACATTAAAGACATAATTATTCAAGGCAATTTTTTATACAAAATACACTGCTAAGTATGATATGAGAATAATATTTTATCTGGTCAATTTCATTAGAATAATATTCAGTTAAAGGTGTTTTGCTATCTCTGTGGCCTATTAAATAGATATTGCCCTAGTTTCACTAAGACTATTTCAATCTCTCCAGTTTTACCAATTGCTATCTTATTCTATGGAGCTCATGTAATAAAGAAAGGAAAAATGAGCCAAGACACAGAATAATACAGGGACTGTAAAGATTTAGAGAGGCCATTCCAGTATTTATGAATCTAGAGAATATAATTTAAAATATAATTTAAATTTAAAGCTATACTCTCATATATATATTGTGGTGAATGCAGACTCTGATATCTCAAATAAATAGGCTATGCTGGTTAACTGAAGAAATACCCGAACACTGATAGAAAAGAATAATTTATTCAGCAAGTATAAAAAATATATACAAGGAATTCTTCATGGCTCAAAATCAGATGACAATGAACAAACAAATGTAATCAGCAGTGACTAAATTGTAATTTATTGTACACAAAAAGTCAATAAAGAGAAGTATTCCTGTGTTTTCTATTTTAATAGCACGGGTAAAAAAAATTCAGAAAACGGTTTGTCCTAGTTCATAAAACTCTCAACCTTGGCTACAATAAAAAGATAGACAATTAAAAAAACTATTGCCAGAGTGAGATGAAGAATATACATTTTTTCTGATTGTCTTATCCATCCTTGAAAAGTTAATGTTCTTGAGAGAAATAAGTTGACACCCAATTATGTTTTTCGGAGAACTCCGAATTTGGTGTAGTTTCTCCTTTAATGATAATGTAGCAGAGCTATACCAGGTTAAAATAGAGGATGATAAAACTGATTTGATGATGGCTGAATAAAAACAAGTTAACAGTTTTTGAGATAGGCCAATGTACAAACGTTGTTGAGACTTTTTAATTATAGTAAAAATATTAACATCATATTTCAAATCATGTTGAATCATTGTGCCAATGAATTTGTATGATGTACTATGCAATCTTTAATTTACAGAAAAAAAAGGTAATGGAAACTTTTATTTTTTGGATCTGCCACAATTTTATCTAGAACTGTAATTCTAAATTTCTATGGACCCAGAAAGTTTGGTTGTTTCACCTAGGGAAGTCCTCAAATCTTAATCTGATTTGGGTTTCTTGAGGTATGGGGGCCTATTTATGATGGTGCAAGATATCGGATCATGTCCGCTGCACATCGATAAATGCCGACAGCATACACTCTCAGCATTTATCATTGCATCAGCAGTTCTTGGAAACTGCTGGTGCAATACCGCCCCCTGCAGATTCGCTGCCAATGGGCCGCTAGCAGGTGGT
>CAJPDP010144450.1:0-10578 GCA_905336975.1 Bombina variegata variegata | reverse complement strand
AGGCAGTGTTTCTCAATTCCAGTCCTTGAGACCCTTAACTGGCCAGAATGTCAGGATATCTGAACTAGAGCACAGGTAAAACAAGAATCTGATCAGTAACCATGGTTACTAACCTGCTCTCACCCATCAGCTGATTATTTCGCCTATGAACTGGTTCAGCTATAATGAAAACCTGGTCTGTTGGGGGTAATTGAGGACCGTGGTTGAGAAACAATTCTGTAAGGGACTGGCAATGTCACACTAATGTCAATGAAACCTTGATGCTCCCTAAGATAATGCAGACAGGTATCCCCCTTGCCTCTCTTGTAAATGTTGATGTAGCATATGTCAAACAGAAGTGTGATGAACATGTATCATAGCCAAAAAGCTGTCTCTGACCTCAATTTAACTGATAGGACAATTGTGTATGTGGGTACCTATGTGCTATACAACCAGCCAAAAGGCTACAATCTCTCATAATGAGACCACCATCATTAAAATAAATCTTTCATTTTCATTATAATAAAAGAAAATAGGAAGATCTGGTGCCATCCTGATTTAAATTAGAATCTTGCAACAGCAACATCTAAGTTTCTAGTAACTAAAAATTAAATATTGGGACATGTTTATTGGTTTTATTATTTTTGTGAGCAAAACAAAGACTGCAAAATATAACTGTGCTGTTTGCATTACAGTACATAAAGCTATTGTACTGCACGCTGTACATCATCCAAAAACCTACTGTGGGAAGGACTCTCTTGTAGATTACTGTGCATTAGAGGGCAGTTACTGTAACGTTCAGCCATATGCTCATATCTAATAAAACCTCCAACATTGCTGCAATCATATCATAGCAAGCACTGTCTGCGGCTGTTATCTCGTTTATGCCTGTGGCTAGAAAACTGAACAGCCAGCTAAGATATTAAGATATCTCTATTTTTGGCACTGTGCAATACTTCTCTGCTGTATCATGATGTTACTGCAATTAATTAAAGTATGTGTCTAAACTGGGGATTGACTTGAGAAAATGCACAAGTCTGGTGCTAAATATTATGTGATCCTCTATAAATAATGAGGCATCTATATTATTGATAGTATGCACTGTGTATTTCCTATTGTATGCATCTCTGGTTAGTATCAGCTGTTTGTAGAGAAACTGCAGAGTGTATAAACGCTGGGGCAGGAAAGTAATCCCACTGAGTCCCCATATATAGTTTAATATTTATCCGTTCGGTAAAAATTAAAATTAAAATTCAAAGAAAGCAAGAGTTTTGATTTCTCATTTTATAACGTTAAACTCTACATATACTTATTTTCTATAAATTGGTGAAATGACCACACCTTTTTATTGGCTGCTGACCAATCAGTGAGTCACATAAAATAATAGCACAAAACACTCTCATCCCAAGTAGCACCATAGGTCTTTCATAATGAAACACACAGTTCCACTGCTCCATAGGCAATATTCTATAGAAAACGTCCTTCTAGAAAATAGGGAAGGAAGATAAGAATGACTCACCGTATCCTGAGACCGGTTATCCTTGCCAGATATGATTAAGAAGTAGTTCCATGCTAGTAACAGTAACATTGCAAGTGGAATCATGTAGATCTCAAAATTCCAAACCACAAGGAGAAATACCTAGGGAAATAAAAACACACATCAATGGTTAAAAACTGTATTTAGGATATTACTAAAGTGCATTGCAAACTAATGTAAATCTATTATGCAATAATGTGAAAAGAGTGTCAGAAAAAAAAGTAGTGCATTAAAAGAACACTGGACATAGTACAACAAAAAAACTTTCATTTTTTTTTTTTACTTGAAACTAGGTTAGATCTTTATAAATGAATTGACACTGGTAGCTGTGTGAAAACTAATGTAAGTATTCAGTATACATGTGAGATGAATAACAGCATCAATATCATATCTCATGTTTACCACTATTTATAACATTCTCCATAGTTTTGGATGATATATATATTCAAGTTGTGGTTCCCAAAGTGGGTGATGCTGCCCTCTGGGGGTCATTTGGATTACTGAGTGGAAAACTAATAGGCATGAGAGGTGGAAGGAGGTGCTCAGATTACCATAAGGAGGGCTACTGGAAGAGGATACTAGTGGGCTCCTTCAAATGCTTTTATTGTAGTTTGCTTTCACCAAGATGCTTAAAGTAAAACAACTTTCTAGCTTTGTATTTGAAGTTATAATGCTCTATTTTTAGCAAAATGTTTCCTTTAATTATAGCTATGGGTTAGCAGTAGCTTGCACTCTCTGTCAGTGATAGATAGCAGCCACTTGTAGAGACGGCTCACATCCTTTGTTTTATAATGTATTTTCATTGTACTGTTCATTGTTGTACTAATTATTTCTCTCATATTTAGCGGACTCATAAAGCTAATGTACAACGATGATCATAGCAAAGAAATTGATTCTTGCACAGTAATTATCAACTTCAAAAATTTGTAAAATAAATGTAATTAATTAAACTAAAAAATAATTTGAATAAATGTTATAAATAATATATAAATATATATAGCAATTATGTCTATGATTAAGGCTACGGCAGAAACGTGTTAGACTTAACGTTGTTGTTGCTATAGTTGTCAAGCTGCAAAAGCAGCCTTTCCTTTTAAATTGTGGAATAAACTGGACTTTTTAACATAAGTACGTGCTGGCTGTTTGCATCAATATATATATATATGTGTGTGTGTTTAAGTTTAAGGTAGGTGGGTGCTGATGGTGAGATTATGGAGTCAATGGGGCACTGGCCAGAAAAAGTTTGGGAACTGCATTAGAGTTTTCCAACCTAATGGTAAGAGGAAAAAAGTTTGCCTCTCCAGTGAATTTACTTATTATACTATCTATCTTTTCTGATTTGCAGGACTTTCATAGTTTTGGGAGCTCTTTCCTACTTTCCTTATTCTGCTTCTTCTACCCTAAGAAAAACCCAAATACCAAACCCCTTCTATGTGGCCCATAACCAATGAAAATATATTTTCTAAAGGAAACCAACAGCACCCAAATGCCTTGTTTACTTTTACCAATAGCAAACATGACCCTTTGAGAAAAAAAACAAAAAAACACTAGCCCCAAAGTCCCCCTTCACAATTCTCCAGCTCATATATCCCCTGCTAGCACACAGCTACCCCATACATCTAGTACACTGGAAAGTTATGGGCCTTGAAGCTTGTTGGTAATGTAATTACTGCTAAACATTTCCAGCCAGCAGTCTGCTCTCAGGTAATTGTTCATTGTGAAGCTCTGTACAAAAGTTTTTATATTTTGAACCATGCATTTTACATATTGTTTACTTGCTTTTACCTTTATTTTAGCCATAAGGTAATGGGGAAAGGCACTATTTTATCTGTTTTGGTTAATCTGTCATCCTCCAGCTGTTTCCAGGTTTTGTCTTTAATAATTGGGGTTCCACTCCGTTTTGGCTTCTTTGTATAACAGACCCCTTATTTTGTCTCTGGACATTGCATTTTTCCTTCTTGCCCTAACTTTAGGGTTTGTGCTAAATCTTGCTCTCTATTCTTAGTCATTCTCAGATTAGTCTGCTGGCAAATTATCTGCTGTATCTTTGGACTTCTCTTGACCTTCAACCTGACAGTGAGAACTTTGTCCTTCTGACTGAAAATTTGACTGATATTTCCACAACAGTATCAACAATAATGTTGAATAAAGGTAATCAATAAGCCTATGAGAAGCAAAAGGAAGTAAAAAATATTTGTAAGGGACCAAACGAAGATTTACTTTACATCTGCTCAGCCATAAAGGCAAGCATTGGCAAAAACCTGAAATCCACTACAATGATCATCCCTTATATTGCCACATTAAATGACATGCATTAACTGCCATCTCATAATTATTATCCAACTAAACACTTGTAATATTATATTTTTTATTATAGTAGATAAAAAACTCCACAAAACACCCTTGAGACGGTTCTACTTTTTCCACACTGGTAAAATTATTGATAGAAGAGAAGCAGTAATGTGAAAGGAATTACAATGAGTTCACCATGCATTCAAGAACAGTTCAACCTATTTATATTACTGATTAACACTGAATCATTATTTAATACCAAAGACCTTCATCTCACTGGTGTAGCAATGTCAGATGAACTGGCTGATGTTGCAAATGTCAAGCCTACTACAGCACGCCTGAAGGTCCTTTTGTTGGAAATCAGAAGTGATTAGGAAAAAGTCTAATGCTGTGGATAACAGTAAACATACATAAGAAGAAATTGCTTTTAGCACAGCTGCGCGGAATAATAACGATACCAGTGATCAGAGCATTGAAAACCAAGTCATCAACCATTCACTGCAGAATGAACCCTGCAGGGCATTCGCTCACTACAAGAAAAAAAATGATAAAAAATCCCTAAGGTAATGAAATGATTAAGCAATGATTACAAAGGGACGCTAGCAAGGTGAATAAAAGGTTCCTAATATGAAGTCTTGATTGGGGTGGAACTGTGCTTATCTTTTCAGTTGCATGGTAAGGCCGTCACAAGGCAGATTTTTTTTAAAGCAAATATTTAATTGAGAATTTTTTTTTTTGTTTAGAATAATTCAAGCTGTTTTCAGTTGCTAGCACGATATTAGATAACCGCACTTCCTTTTAAAGACAACCTACTTCAGTCCTTCCAAACTGATAGTTTAATATAAAAAATCAAGTGATAAATTTGACATTTATCTCCCTTTACCATAGTGTGATAAATAATATAAGAATTAAATTATATTTGAGTATCTCATTCATAGCTAGTAAATATTTTTTTTAAAGCAAATTATTTTATTAAATGGTCTGTAGCACATAACATTAATTACGAGAGGTGTATTTTTACACAGTCATGAAATACATTAATATATATAGAGAAAAAGACCGTGGTATTCAATAACAAGATTATAGATTACTCCTATTTCTATCTAAATGATAAACTTAATATTTTAAGAGAGCGTACACGTCAGGCAATCTTGACTTTCTTTACTATATTATTTGATACCAGTTTTACTGAAAGACTTTGTCATTTATCAGTTATTCTCTATGTAAAATACTAGCGTTGCAAGTGGCTTCTGAATTTGCCATCTTCAGCATCTGATATTCTGTTTGTATGTAATTATTTTAACTTAAACTAATTATATCATCTAATATGCTTAAATGTGTCCCTCCATTCCTCCGAGTTATAAATAATAAGCGTATCAAATCTTTCCATGTATTTTAAAAAAAAAATTAAACTATGGATTGTGTTTCTAGAACTAGGGTTTCCATAATTGTTCTCAGTTTATGTTCTGCAGGAGAACATATTAGTGAACTATAGGGTAGCATTAGTTATTTATTGTTTTTGTTGCTAATACCTTTTCCTATGCAACCAAGTATCTGTTTCACTTTTTCCTACTGGAATAATTCATTATTTATTTACCTTTAAAGGGACACGAAATGCAAAAAAAATATTTCAGAATTCAGATAGAGCATGCCATTTTAATCAACTTTCTCTTTTACGTCTATTATCAAATGTTCTTCAGTCTCTTGCTATCTTTTGCTGAAAAAAGCTCAGAAGTGTGCACGTGTCTGAAGCACTAAATGGCAGCAATTTTGCAAGAATTTTATCCATTTGTACTGCAGCTTAATAAATGTTGTGCACATTATATACTTTTTACTAATGTATGTATAGGGTAGCAAGTTAATAAGTGGAGTAAATGTTCTCTAATGTTAAAAAAGGGTTGTACTTTAAAAATCTTTTAAAAAATTATTTAATCTTCCAAAGTAATATTGACATACTTAAAAAAAACAAATATTTTGTAGTCCAGTAACAAATTATCTGCATATTATTTTGATAATTACACCTTTTCAAGGATTAATTTTTTCCTATATCTTTAATTCTATCTAATTGGAATCTAATCGGGGTATATTATTCTTTTCTTTTTTTTAGGGTAGGCATAGTAATGTCAGTCTGTTTAGCAAAATGTAATCATAGGTCAGGTCAGTTCATATGAGAAGTCCAGCTGCAATTAATAATTATTAAAATATGCTAATGCACAGATATTAATAATAGTTGTCTTTGTACACAAATAAAGGTACACATTAAATATGGCATTTAGTAACAGTAAACCAATATATAGGGAGTGGGAAAGGAAAAGTAAGAGGTTAGGGATGGAGACTAGATGGAATGGAAAAGGTGATTAATTGGGAGGAATGGGCCCTCGCTAGGGATAACCAAATGTGTATTGTATTGTAGGAAGAAATACAAAAGAATATAGATGAACAAAGCTTTAAATACTCCCTCAAAAACTACCTCTTCAGAGAAGTCTACAAACCAAAAACATGCCACCCTCAAATGACCATGGCCTACAATCAACGTTCACCACAAGTTACTCCTCCATCTTTTGTCTCCAACAACCAATTAGATTGTAAGCACCCTAGGAGCTGCATATACTGTATGATACCTCAATTCCTCCTGTATTTGTTTGTCAAATGTCGTCTCTTATAAGTTTTGTATCATTGTGTTATTTAAACGAATTGTACCTATGGACAGTGCTTTAGAATATGTTGGCACTTTATAAATAAAGTATAATAATAATAATAATTGTACCCCCTGTATAGTGCTGCAGAATCTGTTGGCACATTACAAGTAATAATAATGCAAATAATAATAATAAAGGTGGGGATATCTAATATGGGAAGTTATGAAAGACAAACTATAAAAAAGTCAAACTTGTGGTTAGATATTATATATATCATGTATGTCTTACTTTAACAATATATGTAATCATATTTTTTAACTCATCTACATCTCAGCACCAGACCTATCCCATTCCTTACTAACTCTTGTCACTAACCGTCTTTCGAATATTTAATTGTGGATGTCCTTTAACTACCTTAAGCTAAATCTCTCCAAAACTTATTTTGCCCCTTCTTTCAAAGTCCCTACCCCCTACTTTCTCTAACTGTTGACAATAACATCATTACCCCAACCTTGCATGCCGATGTCTTGGGATCACACTTGACTCAGATCTCTCACTCCCCACATCCAGTCTTTGGCCAATTCCTGCCGCCTCCACCTTAAAAACATCTCCAAAATTTACCAATTCATCACTCAAGACACAACTTAGACTTTAATCCACTTTCTCATCTTTTTTCATCTGGACTATTGCAACTCAATCCTATCCGGCTTCTCAAGCTGCCATCTATCTCCCTTACAATCCATAATAAATGCATCTGCCAAGCTGATCTTCCTAACACGTTGTGCCTCATCTGCTGCACCTCTCTGCCACTCCCTTTACTGGCTTCCTTTAAGCTCCAGAATAAAACACAAAATCCTGACTAACCTTTAAAGCTCTTAATAGCAATGCTCCACCCTATATCACCCAACTTGTATCCAGATACTCTCCCTCTCGTCCCCTTCAATCTGCTCATAACTTCCTTCTCTCCTCCTCTCTTGTAGAAGGGAATGTGAGAAGGTTACAAGACATCTCCAAACTGTCCCCTATTCTGTGGAACTCTCTGCATTGCTCCACAAGGCATTCCACTAGTTTTCAAACTTTCAAGTGCTCCTTGAAGACTCTACTGTTCAGTGATGCATATAATATACACTAACATTTTATTATCTTAGTTCCTCTCCTCCTTTAATTATCCTCTTGAACTCCCTTAGCATGTAAGCCTATGAACCTAGCTGATTTGTAGATCACCTTCATGAGACCTGATTTACAACAGTGAAACTCTTGGCAGGGTCCTATATCCCTTTGTATCCCATAATTATTACCTTGCAATTAGACCCATGTTTTTAGTGCTGAATAATCTGTTGGTGCTCTACAAATAACTGATGATTTTATTAATAACTCATCTCAAAAAATGCCAGTATGACTATGGAATACGGGGTGGCAAAAAGTTGTGAATGTGACATATTGATGGGAGAAACTGATAATGTTTATTAGCAGGAAAATTCACATATAGTATAATAGTAGATGGATGTGTCTCAGTAGGAAGAATTGCCTCATTAAATCCAGTCACAATGTGCACCTATTAGAAAGAAACTCACTAGGTCTATCTTGTTTTTCACATTCTGACTCTCACTTTGCCTTTGGGAAGTACACTAGAATTTCGAGAGCAGCATTTCATGAACCATCCATTAAATAGCAACTTATTTTAATATAGTAAAACAAGAATAAAGTACTGATGATACTTCTGGGAAAAAGCTGGCGACCATAGAAATCAGGCCACACTTTACAGCTTTGTTTACATCAGAATGACAAGGAAGACATAGAAACTATTAAGCTGCTAAATAAAAGCATTACCTGTACAATTTCCTACATTTACTTAAAAAAAATCATGATAATAATTATTATTAGTTAAAGAGGTATGCATAACATATACTGTATATCAGTATATATGTGCAATTACATTTTTTTTATTAAGCTTAATCAAACATTTAAGGGGAATTACAGTTTTTAGTTGAATGCCCCTTTAATAAAAGAATATCTATCAGAAGATAATCATTATAAATAAGTTATCATATGTGTGTTCACATCTTCCTAGTTAAATACTATATTATGCATTTTTTGCAAATCAGAAACATTTTTAAAGATGTCCTCCATTTAAAACCATAGGAAACAGACAAGAAGTTGTCTAAAATATACAAAATGTCATTGTCTTATCAGCCTGTTTTAAGGCACTCTTGATGTCAGTCAATAAGAAATTTCTATCACACAGCAATAAGCTGGGTTCCCTGCTTGGTAAAAGACAAGACTTCAGCTGCCTCTAGGAAACCATCAAAAATTTCCTAGAATTTTCCCAGGAGAAACACAACACATTATTACTGCAAGGGCATTCTAAATATATGTACCATTTTTTTCTTTTCTTCTTTTTTTTTTAAAGAACCTTATAATTGAGTTGAGACACTACAGCAACCTATTGTGGAATGTGACATTTCTTTCCTCCGACATATATATCTATTTCTAACTGAGTGACAAAGTCTTCATGAAAAAAATCCCTGTTTTGTAACACATTTTAAAATACAACCATAAAAGAATAAAATGTTAATCCAAATTCAGATAATTAATACATGTGCTCATATATATGTCGGATTTTAACCCTCTAAAAATGTTTGTAATTGTAGTAATTTCTCCACAATGCTTATTGTTTCCTATACATATTTATAGCATTCTCCCATCTTGCAATGCCATTCTCCACATCCTTTCTTATCTTTTCACAGTTTCTTGTCATATAACTATTGCTTTGTCCCCTATACTATATAATTCTACTCAATATTTAGACAACTGAGTCCAGCTTTTAAGATTCTCTTGATACTGTAGGTCACTGAAGGTTAAGGACTCTCATCTTCTCATGTGAACTAGTGTAATGTTTACAGCAAAAAGCATTGCAGAACTTTGTAGGGCAGAAACCATTAACAGTATTAATGCACTAACAAGATTCATTTGTTAGAAATGACATTGGCTACAGATATTGAACTAGTAATAGAGTCTATCTATGTTAGATAATTTAACAAAAAATACATCTTAGGATAAATAGGAGGTCTATCCTGACAAAAAAGAAAGAGCAGCTGAATCAAAACATTATTTTATCATGACTGTGCACTGGCCTGATATGTACCCGTGCACAAACAGACTGAAAGGGCTGAGAAGCCCACACTGAAAGTGCTAGAGCCAACCTGCAACCACCTTCAGAACGTAAAGGGATACTAAACCCACATTTTTTTCTTTCATGATTCAGATAGAGCATGTAATTTTAAGAAACTTTCTAATTTAATACTAAATGTAGCCACCACTCAGCAAGCGCTACCCAGGTGCTGAACAAAAATGGGCGTCTCCTAACCTTACATTCCTGCTTTTTCAAATAAAGATAGCAAGAGAACGAAGACAAATTGATAATAGGAGTAAATTAGAAAGTTGCTTAAAATTGCATGCTCTATCTGAATCATGAAAAAAATCATTTGAGTTTAGTATCCCATTGAAAGCAGATTCAGCCACATATTCCTACACAAAACAAACAGACCTGTATGTCACATTTATATGTGTGTCACATTGTCTGACTTCCTTGTCGCAGGATGAAAGACATTGTCACCCAATGAAAGACAGTGCTGGGAGATATCTGAACACAGGGGGAGTCAATGACAAAAGACATTTATGAATCGCAACCAAACACCAACTAGCTCCCAGTAGTGCATTGCGGCTCTTCAGCCTACCTAGGTATGCGTTTCAACAAAGGATACCAAGAAAACAAAACAAGTTATATAATAGAAGTAATTTGGAATGTTGTTTAAAATTGCATGTTCTCTCTGATTCATAAAAGTTTCATTTTAACTCTACTGTCTCTTTTACACAATATGAAGATCAGCCCTATGTTTCTTTGAGACAATAGAATGCAGATGCCTCATTTTTCTCAAAGGGAATTATTGGGACACTCCTTTCAATATATATTTTTTCAAAATTAAAGTATGTTACTTTGTATTAAATAAAAATGTCAGATTGATGTTATATAGCAACCCTACAACCCAATTGCATCCATTAATCACCCCTTTAAATTGTAGCTTTCAAGCCCCAGCTGCTGCAACCCACCGGGGAAATCTCCTACTATCC
>CAJPDP010144446.1:0-16675 GCA_905336975.1 Bombina variegata variegata | reverse complement strand
AGACTTTATTTCAGCCGGCTCTCCCCGTTGATTCCTATGGGGAAATCGTGCACGAGCACGTTACACCAGCTCACCGCTGACTTAAGCAGCGCTGGTATTGGAGTGCGGTAATGAGCAAAATTTTGCTCAACGCTAACTTCTTGTCTTTTAACGACGAGTTTCTAAAAACTCGTAATACCAGCGCTGCATGTAACTGAGCGGTGAAAGAAAACTGCTTGTTAGCACCGCATAGCCTCTAACACTAAACTCATAATCTGGGCCTTTGTTTGTTAATTGTTTATCAGTTACTGTGTGATTTTGCTGTACTTGCTGGCCTCTATGCACATCACTACCTCCATCTTATGGCATTTAGAAAACTGGACTCTGTTTGGGCCAGCAGGGGGGGTGTTGAGTCAAGGGGCTGGCTGGTGGATTTTAATCCAATTATTATAACTTTGACGTATGTTACATTCTACATTTTCTATGACTGGTGGGAGGAAGGGCCATATTAATCTGTTCTCTCCCCCCACATATTTAGTTATGTTATACAGGGCAAAACCCTGTGAGAACACTCATTGCGAAAGTGTATATTGACCACTTGTACTTGACCTTTGAGCGTTATGAATTACTTGACCTCTAGGACTCTCTTTTTTTTTTACTGTCCAAATAAAAACGGCATATAGATAAATTAACCTTTGCACATTTCTCACACATATCTCGAGTTACTTCAAGTAACCCGCCCTAAACAAATAGCATAAGTTTCTCCCCCTTTTACCCTACCTTTATTTCCCCTTCCCCAATGGCTAATATGACACCAGTTACTGTAGTAACTCTTAATACGCAGGGCTTAAACTCCCCTACAAAACTTAGCCTTCTAGCGAGCTACCTATTAATTCACAAAATACAATTGATATTCCTCCCTCACTGGAGGGGGGGGGGGGGGGTGTTCCCAGTTCTTTAAAAATTCTCCATACTACCCAGTCTGTGAGACAGCTTCAGAGCCAGAGGGAAAAAAAATAGGGGTTGCAATTTTGATCAGCAGAGACGTAAAATACACACTAGAATATGTTGAAAAAGACACAGAGGGCCGCTGCATTATAGCTGTCTGTACTCTAAATGACATTATGTTTACCTTAGTCTCTGTCTACACCCCCAACACCCAACAGCTGTCGTTTCTAAGGGGGCTTCTCGGGCGTATTGACCAACTCAAAAGAGGCCACCTATTAATTGGAGGAGACTTAAACCTAGTCTGGGACCCAACACTTGACAAACGATATGCGGTGACATCCCAACCTGACAGAAACATATCCTCAACTTCCAATGCCTTCTGTAAACTCATGTACCAATACAATCTCTTTGATGTATGGAGGTGTTTATCTCCTACAGAAAGGGAATTTACCCACCACTCAAAGGCCCATGCTCCTACTCACCAATAGACTACCTACTGTGCAATCCATGGACTCTAGACAGCTTCAGCAATGCAAACATAAAAGTCTGCAACTGGTCAGACCATGATATGGTCTGCTCTGACCTTGCCTTGCTGCAGCGGTCTTCTTCACGACCCTATTGGCAACTACCTGACCACTGTCTGACAGACAATGAAATCCTGGGGCTCATAGAGGCCGTCCAAGAGTTTATAAAACATAATGACACAGGCAACACAAGTATAGACATAGTCTGGGCAACATTCAAGGCTTATCTTAGAGGGTACCTTATTAAAAAAAAAACAGCACAATCACGTAAAAAAATCAGGCACTCCTTAGCTAAAATGTATGGGGATCTACGCACATTAGAAACTGCAAACAAACAAAATCCTAGGCCTGAGATAGCCCAACAGATATGACTCATCAGGGAGGAAATCACAAGACGAGAGACTTTGAGAGTACAGGATAATCTACACAAACTTAAACAGAAATATTTTTATAAGGGTAATTGTAATATACTGTTCCTTTAAGGGGAGGTTTCTTTTATGTTCCCTATATATTCTGCTGGATACTTCATATCATTGCTTGGTATTAAAGTATCCAGCTTCATTTCTGCAGCCTCCTGACTTCTTGAATTAAGTTCCCAGCGTTACATTATCTAACCTATAACTTTAGGATCGGAGTTCTTCACCTTACCACCTAAAACTCAGTGTTGTGGATTCTTACCTGCCTCTTAGCTGTTTTCCAGCATCGACTCTCAGCTATCTTTACTGAAGCGGAATCCTTCCTCGCAGCGCTGCGGCGACGTCACAACCCCGTGCCGAACCTCCTCAGCGTGTCCATTCAGCGTGTACCTCCAGTCTGTTTGTCCTGCTCAACTCTCCAGCGTGTCTCCTGTGTACTGGAAATATTCTATCCGAAAGGACATCCAGAACTCTGCTTTCTGCCTACCGCGGTAAGAACTTAATCTGATAACCTTATGTAAATGCCTGGCCTATATTGTTAGCTAACTTCCATCCTGCTGCAGTTTTCTTGTTAGTTGTCCTGTTACAATTGTGTTGCATCCTGTTTCCACCATCATCAGTGTATCACAATATAACAGTATAACTTGCACACTAAATCATATGTAGGAATAGGTACTACCTCTCAAATCAGTAACTACCTATTCCTCTGCATGATACATGTTCTAACATTTATTAAAGGCATACAAACCGCTTACTTTGAACCTTATTAAAAACAATGATTATTCATGTTATTGAAAATCTTTATCACATTACAAGTGTGAGTTAATTTAAGCCTTATATGTTACAGAATACCAAGCCTATATATATAGAACATCAGATAAACATCATGAATCCTGGGGATATCAATGCTCATTTCATGGACTTATCCAACAAGATAGATCATTTAAGTCAGGGTTTGAGAGAACTTCAGGTAGAAAACCTAACACTTAGGAATATCATAAAAGAAGGTTTAAGTGCTGCTAAGCCCCCTGAAAATACTAATCCTGATCCCCCTATTTCTCCACCTGATAAATTCTTTGGGGATAGAAAAACGTACAGACAGTTTCATAACGCCTGTAAATTATTCCTTACTCTCAAGCCTAAAACTTTCCCCAACGACCGCATAAAGGTTCTTACTGTAATATCATTTCTTAGAGGAGAGCCCAGACTCTGGGCTGATATGTTTTTGGAGAATGATGACCCTATTCTAAATTCCATTGAAGATTTTTTCAAAGCCATGTCTGATTTGTATGAGGATCCTCATAGGCAGCTCACTGCTGACACTAAACTGCGTGGATTAAAACAAAACAAAAGGCCTGTTGAGGAATACATTTCAGAATTTAAGATTTGGCAGAGAGATTTTCAATGGAATCAGATTTTGTTAAAAAAACAATTTAGAATAGGGTTGTCAGAGAATATAAAAGATGAGTTAGCTAGGTTAGACATCCCAGAGACATTAGACGCCCTTCTGTCCCTAGCAATTAAGATTGACAAACGCATTAGGGAGAGAAAAAATTAAAATATTACTACTGAAGTGTATAATAAAAACATCCCCCCTAAAACTTACACTCATATAAACAAAAACTCAGAAGAAGCTATGGATATTGGCTTCATTAAAGGACTGTTATCCCCAAAAGAGAAGCTTAGTAGAAAGGAAAAGGGTCTATGCCTCTATTGTGCCGCTAAGGAACATTCAGTTACTGATTGCCCCTCATTGAAGTGTCAGAAAATGGGTAAGACAAATCTCTCAGACTCAGTTATTTCTTTAACAACCCAGAATCCTGCTTATTTTCTTATTACTGTGTCTTTACAGTGGGGACAAAACCATCACAGCCTTGATGCCATTTTGGACTCTGGAGCTTACACCAGCTATATTGATTTGAGTGTTGTTAAAAGAAATAAAATACCTATAGTTGTAAAAGAAAAAACCTATTCCTGTCCGTTTAATTGATGGTAAGCAGTTAGAGTCCGGTCCCATTACCCTCCAAACCATTCCAATACTGATTTCTATACATAATTCACATCAGGAATTTATCTCTTTTGACATTATACAGTCCCCCATTTTTCCTGTAGTATTAGGCTTACATTGGTTAAGCAAACATCAGCCATTTATACATTGGGCAGAGAAAAAATTGGAATTTAATTCCCCGTATTGTGTCTCTACCTGTTTTCTACCACACCCACTTCTACATATCTCAGAACAACATATACCTCATGTTTACTCTGATTTTTTACAAGTGTTTGATAAAAAAGAGGCAGAAACACTGCCACCTCATAGGGATTATGATTGTCCCATCAAGCTAATACCTGGGTAAAAAATTCCATATGGACATATCTTTCCGCTTTCAAAACCTGAGCTTGATACTCTAAAAGAGTACATTAATGAGAACCTCAGGAAAGGGTTTATCAGGCCCTCTACCTCTCCAGCAGGGGCTGGAATATTTTTTGTCACTAACAAAGACAAAACCATACGCCCAATTGTAGATTATTGTGAATTAAATAAGACTACTCAGAAAGACAGATACCCATTGCCACTCATCCCTGAGCTGATTTAAAGATTACACGGGTCTTCCATTTATACTAAACTTGATCTTAGGGGAGCCTACAATTGAATCCGTGTTTACTCTGGAGATGAGTGGCTAACCGCTTTCCCCACTAGATATGGGCTTTTTGAATACACAGTGATGCCCTTTGGATTGTGTAATGCCCCTGCCACTTTCCAGAGGTTCATCAATGACATTTTCTGAGACCTTTTGGACACATTTTTAGTCATCTATTTAGATAACATTCTAATTTTCTCAGCAAATATAACAGAGCATATTAAACATGTTATGACTGTACTCTCCAGACTACAGGCACACCATTTATACGTTAAGCCAGAGAAATGTACCTTTCAATCATCTGAAATCACTTTTCTTGGTTACCATATCTCTTCCAAGGGTATATTCATGGAAAAAGCTAAAATTCAAACTATACTTGACTGGCCCATACCTAAGACTAGAAAACATGTTCAAAAATGTTTAGGTTTCTCTAACTTCTACAGGAAGTTTATTAAAAACTTTTCCGCAATTGTTAAACCATTAACCAATCTTACCAAAACTGATATTCCATTCAAATGGAATAGCATGGCCGAAAAGTCTTTTACCTTCTTAAAAACAGCTTTCACCACTGCACCCATACTTTCATACCCTAACCCTTAACTTCAATATACCTTAGAGGTAGACGCTTCATACTACGCTATAGGTGCAATACTATCCCAAAAAGATCCATCCACTAAATTTACCCATCCTGTTGCATTCTATTCTCGAGTGTTAACACCATCCGAATTAAACTACCATGTAGGTGAGAAAGAGCTTTTAGCTGTGAAAAACTCACTTGAACATTGGAGACATTTACTTGAGGGTACTTTTTAACCTATTATTATATTCACCGACCATCGCAATCTTGAGTACCTAAAAACATCTCGTACTTTAACCTCAAGACAAGTGAGGTGGAATCTCTTCTTTTCACGGTTTAACTACATTATCACTTATAGGTCAGCACTAAATAATACGAAGGCTGATATACTATCTAGACTTCCAAACAGACCACAACTAAATTTAAAGACCGAATCACTTATTCCTTTGGATAACATCCTTGGTACATTAGCCATAACAAATCAAAGTCTAAAGGAACAACAATCATCCGATCACACTACAGCTCAACACGAACTACAACTAGGGGATGATGGGTTGCTATACCATGAGAAAAAACTTTACATACCCCCTCCTTTCAGGGAACAAGTTTTAGCTACCTGCCATGACTCAAATTTGTCCGGACATCCAGGTATGAATAAAACCTCTGAACTAATCAAAAGGTCATACTGGTGGCCAAGTATAAATCAGGACACTAAAAAATATGTGGAGTCATGTACAGTTTGTACCACCTGCAAAACTGGTAGAAAGAAGACAACAGGTTATCTTCTTTCCCTACCAGTTCCTGAAAGACCATGGAAGGATATCGCAATAGATTTTATTGTCGATTTACCGTTATCTGATAAAAACAACACTATAATGGTTATTGTAGACTTACTTTCCAAAATGGCTCATTTTGTGCCCTATCATAAATTGCCAACCGCTCTTGAAACTGTCAAATTGTTGGTAAACCATGTTATAAAACTTCTTTGGTGTTCCCACCACTATAACCACTGATAGAGGTACGCAATTCACCTCAAAAATGTTGAAACAGCTATGTCTATCCCTCAAAATTGATCAAAGAATGACCACTGCATTTCACCCCCAATCAAATGGGCAAACCGAACGGACCAACCATTGGTTGGAGGAATACATTAGATGTTATACCACTCAGCATCAATAGATTGGTCATCACTGCTTCCTCTAGCTGAATTTGCCCACAACAACACTTATCACTCAACCACTAAAACAACTCCCTTCTTTGCTAATTATGGGTACCATCCTACGTTTCACCTTCACTCAGAGATTAATAGCGATTGTCCTGTTATTAATTACCTTAATAACACTATGTTGGAGACTTTCTCCTTATTATCAGAGAAAATTAAGATAGCACAACAGAGACAGAAACGTTATTACAATTTACGACGTAGCCCTCCACCATCATATGCTGTTGGTGATCTGGTCTGGCTGTCAACTAAACATCTACGTCTGACCGTACCCTGTAGAAAGTTTAATAAATTGTTTATCGGACCTTTCCCCATATCTAAACTTGTTAATGAAAATGCTGTCACACTTCAGCTTCCTCCTCATTTCCGAATTCATCCTACCTTCCACGTCTCCCTGCTCAAACCATATAAAGCTCTCCGTAACCTTCATGCCACATCATCAGATGTGTTGCCTATTTCTCCAGAAATGGAATATGAAGTTGAGGCCATTCTTGATTCCAGGAAGGTTTTGGGACGTTTACAGTATCTCATACATTGGAAGGGTTAACCATCTAAGGAGGACTCCTGGGAACCTTCTGCTAACCTCTCAGCTCCTAGATTGGTCTCCCTCTTCCACAGAAGGAATCCTGAGCGTCCCAGACCCTGAACCTCGGAGTGGTTCATTAAGGGGGGTCCTGTAATATACTGTTCCTTTAAGGGGAGGTTTCTTTTACGTTTTCTATATATTCTGCTGGATACTTCATATCATTGCTTGGTATTGAAGTATCCAGCTTCATTTCTGCGGCCTCCTGACGTCTTGAATTAAGTTCCCAGCGTTACATTATCTAACCTATAACTTTAGGATCGGAGTTCTTCACCTTACCCCCTAAAACTCAGTGTTGTGGATTCCTACCTGCCTCTTAGCTGTTTTCCAGCATCGACTCTCAGCTATCTTTACTGAAGCAGAATCCTTCCTCGCAGCACTGCAGTGACATCACAACCCCGTGCCGAACCTCCTCAGCGTGTCCATTCAGCGTGTACCTCCAGTCTGCTTGTCCTGCTCAACTCTCCAGTGTGTCTCCTGTGTACTGGAAATATTCTATCCGAAAGGACATCCAGAACTTTGCTTTCTGCCTACCGAGGTAAGAACTTAATCTGATAACCTTATGTAAATGCCTGGCCTATATTGTTAGCTAACTTCCATCCTGCTGCAGTTTTCTTGTTAGTTGTCCTGTTTCCTGTATCCTGTTTCCACCATCATCAGTGTATCACAATATAACAGTGTAACTTGCACACTAAATCATATGTAGGAATAGGTACTACCTCTAAAATCAGTAACTACCTATTCCTCGGTATGATACATGTTCTAACATTTATTAAAGGCATACAAACCGCTTACAGTAATAGAGCCGATAGATTACTTGTGAATAAACTCCGTAAATGAACCCAAGAGCAAACAATTGCACAAATTAAAACAACTAGAGGTAGAGTTCACTTGCCAAAAGACATTGGACAAGCATTTGCGGTGTATTATACCTCCCTACATAATCTGAGGGGAACCGAAAAGACCCCTGACACTGGCAATTGTGCCATTCCGGAGTTTTTGGGGGGACTTAGCCTGCCTAAGCTCACTACTGTAGCCGGGGATGAATTAAAAGCACCATTTACACTAGAAGAAGTTAAGACAGCAATAAGAAATCTTACACCCCACAAAGCCCCAGGCTTTGATGGTTTTACGGTCACTTTTTACCAGAGATTAGAGTCCATAATTTCCCCTTTAATGCTTAAATATTTCTCTAGCGTGGCTGATAGGGGACATTTTATTCCCGAATTCACAAAATACAATTGATATTCCTCTAAGAGACACACTGGAGGGGGGGTTCCCAGTTCTTTAAAAATTATCCATACTACCCAGTCTGTGAGACAGCTTCAGACCCAGAGAAAAAAAAAGAGGGGTTGCAATTTTGATCAGCAGAGACATAAAATACACACTAGAATATGTTGAAAAAGAAGCAGAGGGCCGCTACATTATAGCTGTCTGTACTCTAAATGACATTATGTTTACCTTAGTTTCTGTCTACACCCCCAACACCCAACAGCTGTTGTTTCTAAGGGGGCTTCTCAGGCATATTGACCAACTCAAAAAAGGCCACCTATTAATTGGAGGAGACTTAAACCTAGTCTAGGACCCAACACTTGACAAACGATATGCAGTGACATCCCAACCTGACAGAAACATATCCTCAACTTTCAATGCCTTCCGTAAGCTCATGTACCAATACAATCTGTTTGATGTATGGAGGTGTTTATCTCCTACAGAAAGGGACTTTACCCACAGCTCAAAGGCCCATGACTCCTACTCGAGAATAGACTACCTACTGTGCAATCCATGGACTCTAGACAGCTTCAGCAATGCAAACATAAAAGTCTGCACCTGGTCAGACCATGATATGGTCTGCTCTGACCTTGCCTTGCTGCAGCGGTCTTCTTCACGACCCCCTTGGAAACTACCTGACCACTGTCTGACGGACAATGAAATCCTGGGGCTCATAGAGACCGTCCAAGAGTTTATAAAACATAACGACACAGGCAACACAAGTATAGACATAGTCTGGGCAACATTCAAGGCTTATCTTAGAGGGTACTTTATAAAAAAAACAGCACAATCACTTAAAAAAATCAGGCACTCCTTAGCTAAAATGTAGGGGGATCTACGCACATTAGAAACTGCAAACAAACAGAATCCTAGGCCTGAGATAGCCCAACAGATAGGACTCATCAGAGAGGAAATCACAAGACGAGAGACTTTGAGAGTACATGATAATCTACACAAATTTAAGCAGAAATATTTTTATAAGGGTAATAGAGCCGATAGATTACTTGCGAATAAACTCAGTAAATGAACCCAAGAGCAAATAATTGCACAAATGAAAACAACTAGAGGTAGAGTTCACTCGCCAAAAGACATTGGACAAGCATTTGCTGAGTATTATACCTCCCTATATAATCTAAGGGGAACCAAAAAGACCCCTGACACTGGCACTTGTGCCATTCAGGAGTTTTTAGGGGGGCTTAGCCTGCCTAAGCTCACTACTGTAGCCGGGGATGAATTGAAAGCACCATTTACACTAGAAGAAGTTAAGACAGCAATAAGAAATCTTACACCCCACAAAGTCCCAGGCCCTGATGGTTTTACGGTCACTTTTTACCAGAGATTATTTTATTCTCAAATTCTTGGAGGCTAATATCATTACTATTCCCAAAGAAGGGAAATATCCGACACTCTGCTCCAGTTACAGGCCCATCTCTCTTATAAAAGTCTACACAAAAATTCTATCGCTCAGATTAGGGAAACACCTACCAACAATTGTTTATTTAGACCAAGTGAGGTTTGTGTTGGGCAGACAGGGATCTGGCAATACTCGCCACCTGTTGAATATTTTTTCAGAAGTGGCAGATATGGGCCTTCCCTTACTCACCCTGTCACTAGATGCTGAGAAGGCGTTTGACAGGGTGAGGTGGGAATACTTGTTTCAAACCCTTGTAGTGTTCGGGATCCCAGACTTTTTTTGTACAGCGACTGAAGCCTTATACACGACTCCATCTGCTGTGGTTAGGGGCATGGGGTTCTTCTCCCCCAGAATCCCAATAACAAACGGCATGAGACAGGGGTGTCCCCTGTCCCCGCTCCTGTTTGCACTGGCAATTGAACCCTTGGGAGCTGCAATTAGAAATAATCCGGGCATTCATGGCCTACAGTTACATGATACAGTTCAGAAGTTAGCACTATTTTCAGATGACCTTACAATATTCCTTACCAATCCCTTGGCATCCCTCCCAACTTTAATGTCCCTTTTGCAATTTTTTGGAGATATTTCCTACTATAAAGTAAATGTAGACAAAACAGAAGCATATTCCATTAATCTGCCTGAAGAAGAGCAGACTAACATCCAAAGGTTATACTCCTTTAAGTGGTCTGCGAGAAGTGTGCAGCATTTTGGAGTTTATCTTTCTCACATAAAGTCCACGGTTCTACAGGAAAACTATGAAACTCTTCTAAAGGAGACTAGATCTCTGCTAGGCTCCAGGAGATACAACGAGGTATCCTGGATGGGAAGAGTACTTATCCTTAAGATGATGATCCTCCCTAAGCTCACGTTCCTTTTTAGGTGCATCCCAATACCAGTCCCAGCGTCTCTAATACATAAATTTCAAGACATTTTTAACTCATACGTCTGGAACAATAAGAGACCCTGGATGGCAGCACATATTCTCCAATCCCCAATAGAGAAAGGAGGAATAGGGCTCCCAAGTCTCAAACTATACCATGAAGCCGCAATGGTGTCCCATGCCTCTGCATGGGGACCTGATCTCCCACCCACGAGATGGAGGGAGCTGAAGCAGGCCTCTCTGCCAGCTTTCGTTGAGTTGTTAGATCTCCTCTGGCTTCCCCCCCACCATCAAAGTAAAATACATATAGCCAATGACATAGTAGAGGGATGTCAACGGACCTGGTTTAAGTTGCGCCACAATAGACTGATCGCTCCCCATCCTTCGTCTATGCACTCAATTAATGGGTTACTGACACACACACTACTGCTTGGGCACAGACCAAAATAACTTGCCTGCGGGACTTCTATATAGACAATAAGTTGCGCCCACACTCGGACATGCTATCCCCCCGACGTTAGTCCCCAAACTCAGGTTTGATCTACTGAGGTTGAGGTCTTTAATGCACTCTTAGGGTTTCCTTGAAGGCAACCTATGGGACCCTACCCCTTGGGAGACTAGGTAGGCGACTAATCTCCAACACACTACAAATGCTTATTGGAAGACTATATCCCACTTAAAACAGTACATATGGAGGCATGGGAAAAAGAGCTACAACAAACCTTTCGCCCTGAAGATTGGGCCAAAGCTATTGCCCAGACTAAAAAGGCAATTCACTGTGTTAAATTGTACGAATTATACTTTAAACTAATAACCAGGTGGCATCTTGTGCCGGCTAAATAGCAAAAACTTTACCCTGAGCATCCCCCTGAGTGCTGGAGGGGGTGCAGAGATATGGGAACCCCCCTCCACATATGGTGGACATGCCCAAAGTTGAATAGATATTGGACAAGAGTTGAGACAGTCTGTAAAGAGATGGAGATTTTGCAGGAGCTACGGTCGGCACTGGCACTGCTCCCTTTGAATAAGCAATTCCTGCTACTATATATCCTCACATCGGCCAAATTACTAATTGCATGGAACTGGAAAAAAGACCAACCCCCCAAGTGGTAGGGTGTAACAGACTGCATAAACTACATTAAAACCATGGAAGACTATGTCTACAGAGATAGGCGACAGACCAATTACTTTTATCTCATATGGAAACCCTGGGAGACCCTTTTGACCCCTAGACAATCCTAGACTAATAATGACAGATAAAGGAGGACTTCCTGTTGGATGGAGCTAGCAGATGGCACGCTAGCACTGTGCTCTGTGGAGAAGAGCAACCTTACATCATACCAGAGCGTTTGGATTCCTTGGCCCAAACATATAGTGGCTTGGAATCAGCAGCGGTCGTCGCTGCACGCTGGGAAGTCTTACCTACGCCTGGAGGCTCTGTCGGCTAGAGCCCAGCAGCAGGCCCAGAACTGCCAAAAATGCCAGCTGCTCCCCGGATACACAGAGGACCGAGACGCAGGCCAAGCAGACGTCAGAACACTACTACGCGTGAGCTCTTTCTGCCAGAGGAGGCCTGGGTTGTCCAGGTATGGGAAGTGCAGTTAGGCTCATAGAAAGTGAGCAGTAATATCCCTTAAACAGTCTTCATGGTGCCTAGGTGGACTTAGAGGACAAGGGGTCTCCCAACAAAGGCTCCGAAGTGCAAGTATTGCAAAGCCGAGGCCAGAGAACCGTGACTTGTATCTGGGGTTATCCCCTCCTTTTTGCTTAATATTGTTTGGGCTACGCTTGTTGCTTGGGCTTGTATGCTGGGAACTGACTGTGATTATTGAGACTAATGCTGACTGTCATTAATAAGCCCCGCTTGCTCGCACTAACACTCTAGCTTATAATATTGTGCTTTAATGTAAAAGAACAAAAGGGAGCTCACTATCCCCACCAGAGGGTATAATATATCGGACGTAATATGGGCTTAACCTGAAAAAGGCTGAGATACCGATCAGAGAGACTAAACCCCATACTCCAATGATTATACAGACCTAAATTTGGCGATCTTGGCATAGGTCATATCAGAGACTCTGAGTGAATACGTGGAAGGAGTTGGGGTGCTTCTATTTCTGTTGGGCGCCGTCCATGGCTGGGGGGGGGTGCTCTGATATTAGGGCTGAGGTCTGGCTTCATAAAACAGAGGCTAACAATATATGATTGAATTGTATTTGCCTTTTTACATGCTACCCAGCACCACTTTACACCACTTTACACTGCTCTGAATGAGCCATCCATGGCTAGGGGGGGTGCTCTGATACTATGGCTGAGGTCTGGCTTCATAAAACAGAGGCTAACAATATACGATTGAATTGTATTTGCCTTTTTACATGCTAACCAGAACCACTTTACACCACTTTACACTGCTCTGAATGTGCCCAGCTGGATACGGGATGTGTGTATGCCCACAAGCTTAGGCTGAAACAGAGGTTAAAGGAATCTGGGCTGTTGGAGACAATTTCTACCTGGAAAGGAGCATCAGCTAAATCAGCCCTCCCCAACTGTAATATACCTCCTTAAAAGCTCTATTCCCATTGAGAAGGGCGACCCCATATTCAATTCTAAGGAGTATTTTAATACACCCAAAACCTAAATGAACATTGCATTAACGAAGAACCCTGGGAACTGACCCCCAACCTGAGATGAACGCTATGTAAGTCTACTGAGAAGCTTCTACCGTACCTTGCCTCTACTAAACTCGAGGTGTACTCAGCATCCTAAGCCAGGCCTCTTTTTTTTTTTGGTCCTGGTATTGGTAGAATATTTGGAGATTGTGTGGAGCGGTATTTTTTTTTTTTTTTCCCTTTTATACTCATATGTTTTGTGACTTTCTAAACAGTATTATAAGGGACTTCAGACTTGCTGTATAAAGTCCATGGTTGTGTCCTTTTAATTTTATTTTGGACTTCAGGCTATTAGGAATGTAAAAATAGCCTCCTTTTCTTGACAACAGAGGTCCCTCTAATAAGCTACTATAATACACAGAAGTACCCTTTTTGACTTATAGATGTAATACCTAATATGTAAATATATAAGACTCTGTGAAGTAGTTTTTTTTAGGTAGTAGGATAAACGGTAGGGCCAGAAATCCCAGAGCTCATGAAAAGCCTTAGAGCTTTATAATAGCTTATTAAGCCTAATACCCATATAAATTTCCAGCTACATAAAGTAGTTAAGTTTGCGCAATATTGAACTGGTGTACTTAGGCAGTTCTACTTTTAGCTAAGATCTTATTGTTGGCTAGGTGGTATTGCATTTAACACTTACACATACATTGAGGTTCACCCCCTGATTGTTCACTGAGTTATCTAGTTCCACACATGTACACCTATCTATCCTTTCTTGTCTTTTTTTTGTGCTTTCCCCCTTTCACTATTTCACATCCTTGTACACTTTCTGAAACATCACAAGATTTTTATCACCCTTTCACTCTTTGTCTACGCAAAGTTTTTTTGTGGCAAAGACCTAAATTGCCTCTTCTCTATGGACAAATATATGTCACATTTAAAATCCAATTCACCAGCGATGCCACCTAAGCATAAAGATAAAAAGACTAAGTCCAGCGACTTTGAGGCTGGCAATTAAATAAGTTTGAATAACCTAGACACAACAGCACTTCTCCATCAAATTTCTGACCTGTCAATGCCACAATTTGATGTATTAAAACAAGAAATAGTCAACCTGACAACTGAAGTTAAACAGTTCTCAACCAGAATATCTGAGTTAGAAACAAGAATCTCTGATATTGAGGACAGGGCCACTACTCAGGAACAGACAGCTACCTCACATGACAATATGATACACACATTACACTCCAGAGTAGAGGAGTTGGAGGATAGATCTCGCCACATTAACCTGAGGGTTATTGGGCTACCAGAAAATTGAGAATTTGCCTCTACCACACTCCCCCAATTGGAATCTGGTAATCCCAGTAGAAAGAGTCCATAGAATAGGCCCAGTACACAACAAGCCTGATGGGGCATTTAGACCTAGACCTGTAATGATCAAGTTTTTACATTTTCAAGATAAGTTACATATATTGAGGCTTTACCACAAGAATAATGGTATTATGATAGGTCAGACGAGGGTGTTATTATTCCAGGATTTCTCGGCAGAAACCCAAGCCAAGCGAAGAGAAATGGCACCATACTGCTTCAGGCTAATTAAAGCAAATCTTAACGCTAGATTACTTTACCCAGCTAAAATTGTTCTGGAGACAAATGGTGCCATACTCACTTTCACCAAAGTAGAAGAAGTACAATCTTTCTGCTCGAATAATGGGGTGCAATAAATACCCAGAATTGCACAAGGTGGGGTGTTTAGTCTTTGACAGTATTGTTATGTTTGCTGCTGATATTCGCTTGGGCTTTATTTGTGTTCTATTTCCCTTCCCCTTCTCTTCCCTCCCCTCTTCTTGTTTTTTCTTTTTCTTTTCTTTTTTTCCTCTCCCTCACTACCTTATATTAATTGGAGATGGATAAATTAAAGTTTTTATCTTGGAATATAAGGGGGATTTCTTCTCCGATCAAACGGAAACTAATGATAAAACATTTGGGTACATATAAACCAGATATAGCTTTTATAAAGGAAACGCATCTTCCCCCGGCAGAAGCTATAAAACTTCAAACCAAGTGGGTGGGTGAACTTGTGTATACAATATATAATCAAAGAAAGAGAGGTCTGGCTATACTTTTTAATAAACACCTGGATTATCAGATATTATCACTAGACAATGACCCAGAAGGGAGGTATCAAATTTTAGAAATTCAAATTAATAAAACCTATTATGTCTTTGTAATTTATATGGCCTGAATAAAACAGAGAAAGAATTTGGGGAAATATTAAGTCTGAAATTATTCCAGTTTGTGGGGAAATATATAATTGTGGTTGGAGACTACAATATGACATTTTCACATATTCTAGACAGATTTAATAGCAAGTCTACTGATAAAAAGTGTAGGGAATCCACAATACTTTGTAAATTTTGCCATTGGTTGGCTCTCATAGATATCTGGCGAGCTCAGCATCCAGACCACAGAGAGTAAACATGTGAATCTAAGTCTTTTATGTCGTTTTCAAGAATAGACTTCTTCTTAATCTCAAGTCTATTGATGGGGTCAGACATTAAAACAGATATAAAAGAAATCAAGCTATCAGATCATGCAATCATCTCTTTGGAGATAAAATGTAGAGATCCTATACAATTTTCCCCCTCAATACTTTATTCATAATATAAAATTTAGATCATGGCTGCAAGGAAGATGGCGGGAATTTGCAGATATTAATAAGGACTATATAGGTAAACCTGAAACATTTTGGGAGACCGTAAAGGCAGTATTAAGAGGCAAAATAAAAGCCTATCTGGTTAGGAATAAGGCGATAAGGAAACAGAGGGAGGAACAGCTTTCTAACGTGGTCAAAAATAGCTACAGACGATATATTCAGAATCCACTAATATCTCACTGGAATAAATATAAAAATGCAAGATTAGAACGTGACCTTTTCTATAAACAAATGATGAGGATAGAGGACCTGAAGCAAAAAGCCTTCTTTGTAGGAAGTCAGGGCATTTCCGCTAAAGTACTAGCCAAAATTACGAGAATAAGGCAACAGAAAAATTATATATCAGTAATTAATTATAAGAATAAAAAATATAAAAAATTAAATTACCACAGATCCTAAGTCATGACCTACAAAAACTTAATGAACCGATCTCGATGAAAGAGATATCGGAGGCAATAATTAAATTAAAGCCAGGTAAAACACCAGGTCCTGACACACTGCCAGCCGAATTTTATAAACTGTTGCATGAGCAAATTCTTCCACCCCTTTGTGCTCTGTAATAAGACACACTCCCCCCTGTTTTCAGCCTCAAATGTGGTCCTGAATCCGAAGAAGGACAAAGACCCTGAACTACCGGCATCATACAGGCCTATTTCCTTTCTAAATCAGGACTACAAATTGATGACAGCTATTATTTCCAACAGACTTAAAAGGTGTTTAAATGATATCATACACCCAGACCAATCCAGTTTTATGGTAGGACGAAATCCAGTTAGAATTATATGCAAAGCACAATTGGTGCTAGACTTTTCTTGGAACAAGAACTGCAGGAAAGTCCATCCTAAACCAGACCTTGCAATTCTTACAGTCGATGCCGAGAAGGCATTCGACTC
>CAJPDP010144402.1:0-16926 GCA_905336975.1 Bombina variegata variegata | reverse complement strand
ATCAGTATGACTTTCATTCATCAAACGTTATAACTTTTTAGTGTAAATGGAGTTAACAACGTTATAATTCAATTACTGTTATTTTTTTGGGGGGGTTTGGCTCTATCGCATGTTTCCATTACCCAATTGATAATCTGGCCGTTAGGCGGCTGTCACTCCACGTCACCCTCCTCCTTTATCCTCTGCGCATGCGCTACTCTTTTTTTATTCATATGGAATTCCTTGCGCACTCCCATTTCCCATTTGGATAAAGGCTTTGCATGCGCAGTAGAGTTCAATCACTGATTTGCGCATGCGTGGTTAATCAGAGCTTCAGATCTGATCATTGTGCAGGCGATTTTGAGAGACGTATAGAACGGGTGGGACTGCTCTATACATCACAGACCAATGAAGCAGGAAATAGAGGTAGGGAGGAGTCACCATAGAAATCGTAGCGTTAGATAGATGTATATAAATTGAACATTTGCAAAGTAATAGAAACTCTAAGTTAGCGATTAGATTATGCTAATATTAAGTAATCAATGTATGTCTTCAAAAGCTTGAAACTTTACCTTCACTTTAAGCAGGACATAAAATCCAATGTCAAATTTACAAAATTGAAACATTAATATGGAATTTAAATACATAAATAAACCTGGATCCCCACATAACTCTTCAGCTTAATTTTATTAATGAACTAAACTTATCCATATTTTGGAAACATTTGTTCAGAGTGAACAATTACATTTCTGTATCAGTGTTACTATAATGTTTAAAGCACATTCTGCCTTGTCTGGCGGTTGCAACATAGGAGCTCTCTCTCTCTAAATTCAATTTGTAATCAGAGCACACTATAAAAAGAGACCATTTTTGGAACAGCAGAAAACCACAACAATGGGTGTAAGGATCTCTTCTCCCCCAAATATCTTACATAAGGAAATGAAAACAAACTACATGAAGACACAATGACTTGAGAGTTATTTTCAATTAGTAGATTTGCTGACCAGTTAAATACTTTTTAAATACTTTGCTCATATTTTCTTTTTGCTAAAACATCGTATTGAAGTCATCATGTAGTTTATTAATCAATCTGTGCAGCAGGTGGCAGCAAAAAGGAACCTGTTTCAGCCACACAGAACACCAAAAAAAAAGAGACTTCAAATGATTAGTAACATTTTCAATTAGGGTAAATTAAAGGGACAGTTTACCCCCAAAAATGTCTCCCCTTATATTTGTTCCAAATTATCTATTGTAGCTGCTGGAGTGTATTGAATTGTTTACAAGTAACTAATTTACCCTTATTTTGGCATTTGAAATGGCTGCTATAACCTGTGGTTTCCTCACCTGTACTGAAAGTTTTTGCACTTAAGTCCAGGTTATTGACAGGAAATGTAAACACAGACAGAAAAAGAAATAACACTCCCAGTGTGGGGTAGAAGAGATAACCAATACAATAATAATTTCCCATTGTTCTCTCTAAGTATTTGGGTTTGGTTTACAAACAGACACAAGATAAGAAAGCAATTGTGTGTACACAAGAGATAACATAATGAGATCTGATATTACCTGCCAGGGTAACCCATTTCAATGGGCTGTGGTTTCAAAGCACAAAACCAGCAATTTCATCTCCACAAATAAACCTGAAAATGCAATTTCTTATACATTTTATACTCTGCAGCTGGTATAACAAGTCATTGGAAATACATTAAGGGAAAAACTATTTTACTTTATACTGTCCCTTTAACTACATTATCTTGCAAAACAATAGCTGGAAGATGCCACAGGCATTTTAAATTTTAGGAGCTGAGCTCCATCATCTTCTGTCCAATCTTCTAGTTCATTTATATTTGTAATACTTCCCACTTCACATTTCCTATGGTCCAGGATTGGCCCTATATGGTTTTCAACCCCAGTTTTCAACCCTACTATGTCTTGAACAGAAGTCCAGGGGTCCAAAAGTGACCTGTAGCATATTAGAAGGGTTACGGTCTTAGTGTTACAGGTCTAGAATTGGACATTAGAGTAATCCTAAATTACATGTAAATGTATGAGCTCTATATGAATAGTTTCTCTATTATATGTTTTATAATAGTGTATCTTTAGCACTGTTGTCCTTTAGTATATGTACTTGTATCGCATTTTGTGGTCTGCATGTAATATTTTATATCTTAAAACTCAATAAAAAATCAAATACATGGAAATTCCATTGCATAAAATTTTAAGTAAAGTACCAAGCAACTAAATGATATTCACTAGGATGACTATTGTCAAGCAGCATTTTATACTACAACTATTTTTTCTAAATAGTAAACGTGAATTTAAATAATTTAGCTTCTTGCTTGTGCGGAACACGTTGTTATCCTCTGCAGTTCTCAGAAATAATGTGTCGTCCTTTTATTCTCACTCCAAATCCTTGACAGAATAATGGCAATCTGCAAATTAGAGGGGAATGTGACCCCTCATTCAAAACATAATAATCCCCTCTTTTTTAAATAAGAAGTTTCACCCCGTCTAGTTTACAGAGGGAGATAGGGGCTCTGTAATGCCCCTCACCATTAAAGACTCGCTGGTGGCCAGTGGGGTAGGTGACCACCTGTAACCTGGGAACAAGTGACTTGAAATCGTGGATTGTCCCCTTTCAAGTGAGAGGTCACTAGCCACTCTATGGCACAGCTCTATGCAGGAGGATGACACAGTGTTGTCCTCTTCACAGAGATGAGGACATGGAGGGCAATACATTATCAGGCTTTTCATTCAAGAGGTTAACAGGAACTTTAATGTCCCCCTTAAGCAAATGAACATAGTGGGTTCTTCATACATTATATAGTTTATAAATGAAGAAATAGTAGTTGCCTTAATTCAGTTTTAAATAACTATATTGAACCTCTGAATATATCAATATTTATAATCTTGCCAGTCACCCCCTGTTCTGTTTAGAACCTTTATGTAGTGGCTCCCCCTAGTGTCACTTATTCATAACCTTCACTGCTTGTTTCACTCGGTCTACTCTGATTCTCTATTTACTCCCCAGTCAATTGATTTATTAATTGTATTAAAAAACAAAAAAGATGAAAATTAAAAAGAGAGAGCAAAACGGCTACAAATAAGAATATTATTCCACAGAAACAGCATATCCTCTGAGAAGCATCTCCTTAAATAAGCAATTGCACTTTATAAATTCAATGTGCTACTTAGTTCAGGCCTTTTAAATTTGTTGTCTGGAAAAATAATAAAATGATGTGACTGAAACTTATGCATGAATTAAAGGTTTATAAAAGTGCAAGAAACTCAAGTTAGAGCATTTTATTATTGCTCTATTGCTTGCATATAACTGTGTGTTTAACCCCTGCAAAGGGATGAAATACATAGATAAAGTCAGCTCTACAGTAACAATGCAGTACTGGGAGCTAGCTGAACACATCTGCAGAGACGATCACTACCGGGAAATGTGTGTAGCCACGAATCATCAGCTAGCTCCCAGTAGTGTGGGATATGTGCATATTATTTGTTAACAAAGGATACAAAGTCAATTTTTAAATAGACGTGAACTTAACAATGACTTGCAAGTTTAATTTTGACTTTTCCTATTCTTTTACAAGAACCATCTGAAATAATATTTATGTATTTTAATAATCAGATCCATAAAAACGTATTTGATACAATAGTAATATATATAAACAAAAGCTTACCTGCCACACCATGTTTGTGAGTTAAGGCACTTCTTACTCCATGCCAAAGAAGAGCAATTTCTTCATCGGTTGGTGTATGATCCAAGCGCAACCCATTTTCTCCATAAACTGGATATCTCTTGGAAGACGTTTGAAAGCTTTCTTGCAAAACCAAAGGCCGATCATTATTTAGTGTACTTGCAGATTTCATAGCAGATTCAAAATCAGTTGGATTTGTTATCAGATTGCCAGAAGAATGTGCTGATAACTGAGCAGAAACAACATCTCTCATAGTATCTTTTGTAATAGCGTGATTGGTTAATAACCTGTTGGAAATACCATAATCCAATTGGTTCATGCCATTTGCTACATTCTGAGTATTTACTATGCCTGTGACAGGCCTTGGAGGAGGATGTGGTGTCAATAGTTTTCCTTGCGATTTTAGAATTCGGCTCATTTCATTTGCTGATTGTGGTCGGATTATTGTGCCCTTTCTATTTTTAGGACTTAAAGTGGATTGGTTTTTAGCTGATTTTGGTCTCCTGACTAATTTTGTCTTTGCTTTAGGAGCAATTCTGCTATTCGGATTATATTCCACAGATTCTTCTCCCTTTGACGGTACCCATGCTTGTTTAGTGAAGTGATAACCTGTAGAAAAAAGTGAACTCTGACTTCCATTGGACGATTGTGTTTGATCTGCTATGGTGCTATTAGGAGCTAAGGCACATTCATTTTTTATAGTATCAGGATGCTCGGAAGACGGTACACTGGTTCCATATTTGTTTAAACCTGTAATATTATTTTGAGTCATTATTTTGTCAATTTCATCTAACCATCTAAGTTTTTTATTGGCTGTTTTTTGATTTCCAGGCAATTGTTCTTTTTCTTTGGTTAATTCAACACTATCCCTAAGTAAAGGCCTACTTTTCACCCCAAAGTGCAATGTTTTGCTCATACCAATTCTAGAATACCCATTCTCATATTTGGAGTCTTTCTTCAAAATACCCTTTAAAAGCATTGTCCCACCCTTTTCTGCAGTTTTATTTAGTTCTTTGCTATTTTGTGTAACATAACCAGGATCACCAACATATTTTCTATACATGGCAAATGTATTGCCATTCAACCCTAAGTCACTATTAATAGGTTCTCCATAGTCTGTATTCTCATTTTTCCTTATATGCAACTGAGCATTGCTTGCACTTGTGAAAATGTCTGTGCCGGCAATTGAAATGACTGAATGGTCACCTAAATATCTACTTTTCATTGAATTAGGGTGTATTTCATCATGGCAGTTACTGGCAGAACCATTCCATTCATTTGTTGGAAGAAGTATTGGGGTTGCCACTGGCTGACTCACTGTAGATTTAATGTATATTCCTTGGTGTGTTGTTTCTTTGTTTTCCTGTGGCACAAAGTTCTGAACCACTTCCCTTGGGGTAAGGTCAGGAGTTGCCCATGCTCTGCTTGGTTTAACCCCAAGGTTAGACATTGTAGTATCTCGGTATTCAGAAACGGCTGTTCTGTGTTCGTTAATAGCCATTTTTGATATAGGTTCTTCATCTCGGGTAGAAGAGCTCTGTTTGTTTTCACAATGTGTTGTGTTATTGTGGGTAAAAGTATTTGCCAATGCTTGCTCAGCCATCATACCCGAATGTAACACCATTTGGTCTTTATTTTCTAAATGTTTATCAGCAGCTATTTTATCAGCTGTAATTTCTGAAGAGTTAGATTTGTTTAAATGACTGTTGTTTTCATCTCCATACTGGTGTATAACAGATGACACAATATTAGTGTTACTGGCAGAGAATGGAGAAATTGCTGATAGGGCTCTATGTAAGTTTGTAGAAGTTAACTCGTCTGGTGTCTTGTTTTGTTCTTTTATATTTCCAGTGTCTTCGTCAAGACTGTCCAAACTTGACAAACTTTCTGAATGTTCAAGTTGCTCCACTTCTTGATGAAAACTCTAAAGCACAAAAACATGTGTATCACGTCTCAGATTAACATAATTAAAATATCCTGATAAATAAATCTAACATATTCAATTGTGAAGAAAATGAAGTAACGTATTCAGTCCTAGTAGTTATATAGCTTGTCTTCAGCTGGAGTTAGATAGAGACAATTGAGAAGTCTTTAGGACCCCTATTCTTCCTGATATACAATATTTTTGGACAAATGAGAATAATATACTCTAAAATTTACCTACGTGTTACATGCTGTAAATTTACCTGTGCTGTGAAATCTGTTGGCGTTCTACAAATACAAAATAATAATATAGCCAACAGTAGAAGTAAACACAGTAAAAGCAGGGGACCATAGGGTTAACCTCAAAGGCCCACATGGGAACTTCAAGATCCTGCTAAGATGGTATCTTACCCTTGTTAGACTAAAGAACAGGATTCTTGTTAGAGGGGACGTAATCAGAGACACTTTATGCTTCTTATTTGGTATAGATGTCCCTCTTTGATCCCCTATTGTGCCAAATACTTAAATATACTAATGCCCTACATACGTTTTGTATTACTCTGAATAATTATAAACAGCCCAAAAGTGTTTGTCCTGTGTCACAAGAAGACAGATATAATCCCTACGATACGGTAATGGAAATCTCATGTCCAACACACCTTCACTATGGAATGCTACCTATATCTCAAGTTAAATTAGTTTGATGTATATACGACACTTCTTCAAATGTTGGATGAAAATGTTGATATTGAATAAAGGCATAACCTTGTTTAATATATTTGGACTTATTACTTTGTTATCTTATTATTCTTGAGATATTTTGACATGTTACATATGGGGCTGGTCTTAGCCAGTTTATGGTCACTATGGAGTTTCAGTTTCCTTAGGACCGTGAATCCTAATACAATGATTTGAGAACATTCATTAGTTTAATGAGAAGGACATTCCGATAATGTGACTTCATTTGGGACAACTGAGTTTAGTTTATTAATATACTCTATTTATTACATATATTTTTGTTTAATTAATAAAGCTTTGGATCGCAGATCAGCAGCTGCCTTTCAATAGATTACCATAACTAGAAAACCTTTTTTTATTAATGTTACAAAAACACAAAGATTTCATCAGTGATCCTCTTACGCATACACCTCCACTATAGAATATCTACAACAGTTTTATTCAAGCTACTGTGATGAACAATGTTTAAAAAATATATAACAATTCTAATATTTCACTTACGCTCATAGATTTTACAATGTAGAAATTACATGTGAGCTCACAAGTCCACCTGTCCTGTTGATCGTCTTATGTAAGATGGTGTACAGCTTACAGCGACTCACAGGGTCACATGGTCTTCTACCCTTTATGTAAATGTCCTCTAATTATTGTACGCTGCAACTTATATTTTACTGTTATAGCGCGGTGTAATACGCTGGTGTTTATAAATAAACGATAATAATATTAACAGTACAAGTTACTTACATGCTTTTCTATTTATCCAATGGTGTTATCAGCGTTCTAGTTATGTCCAGAAGGGCGTCATGTCAAAGAAACTTAAAGGGACATGAAACCCCAATTATTTTTTTCATGATTTAGATAGAACACACAATTTTAAACAACTTTCAAGTTTACTTCTATTATCAAATTAGCTGCATTCTCTTGGTATCATTTGTTGAAGGAGCAGCAATGCACTACTGGTTTCTATTTGAACACATTGGCAAGCAACACAATTGGCATATATATGCAGCCACCAATCAGCAGCTAGAACCTAGGTTCTTTGCTACTCTTAAGCTTACCTGGATAAACCTTTCAGCAAAGGGTAACAAGAGAAGGAAGCAAATTAAATAATAAAAGTTGTTCAAAATTGTATTCTCTGTCTAAATCATGAATATTTAATTATGACTTTACTGTCTCTTTAATCCATCAAATATTATTAGCAATAAAGCTTTTGAAATGTTTGCTTTATTTGTGACATATTTCAATTTAACCATATCAGTGACGCTTCACAATATTTTATGCATTTTCCAGCTAAGTTCAAGTTTACTAAAAAAGTCCAACAGCAGCCTCTGTTGGGCGCATTATAAATTACAGGGAAAAGAAAATTAAGCTTTGTTGATAGATTAGATGTAAGAAATATTAACCATAATACAAGCACATAATGCTTCATAATTATATATCTGCACAGTAGTGCAATGTATCCTGTTTTTTTAATGTTCACAAGTTTTGAAAGCAGCAATAAAATTCCCAGAAAATGTGGATTCCAGCTTGTATTCTTCATAGCTAGAAACCCTGCAGATGTGACACAAATCTGTTCTGTAATTTCTAAGTGCAAACTGGGTGAGAACAATTACATTATTCCATATGGTGTTATGAGAACATTTCTAGCTAAAATACACCTTCTGTTACAATTTGCTTGAAAGTGACAGATAGGTCAAAACTGAAGTGTGCATGATTGCATTTACATTTTTAAAAAGAAGCATATTCGCAATATACTTCCATTAGCAAAAATGCTTCTAGTAAAAGTTATTACTGTTTGTCAGCAGCATCTGCACATATGTGAGTGCCGTGCACCAGCATTCAAAAACCACAGAGGCAGCAGTGGTTTGTATGGCAGAAAGGAAGTTTTTACTGATGTAATACACCCCCCACCACACACACTACCAGCTGAGAAAGTGTAAAGTTTGAAAACTGATCCTTTAGTCACAAGTAGGATATGTGCATATGCTGCTGAAACAGTAATAACTTCCACTATTTTTGCTAATGGAAGTACATTGCAAAAATGCCTCTGTTCAAAAATGAAATACATTCATGCACATTCCAATTTTGACCTTTCTATCGCTTTAAAGAAAATTACTAAATATTTTATTGTAGTTAGAGATTTTCTAAAAATGACATATGTAATAATTGCTAATAAATTAAAAACAAAATATATGCTTACCTGATAAATTTCTTTCTTTCCGGACATGGAGAGTCCACAACGTCATTCCAATTACTAGTGGGATATTCAATTCCTGGCCAGCAGGAGGAGGCAAAGAGCACCCTAGCAAATATGTTAAGTGTAACTGCCTTACCCATAACCCCTAGTCATTCAGCCGAAGGAAATGGTAAAAGAAGAAACACAAGGGTGAAAAGGTGCCTGAGTTTTACTCAAAAAAACTGATGAATTATAATTAATAAAGAGGGTAAGCATACATTTTGTTCTAGGTGTTCAATCTCCACGCAGTCAGTTTCAGAGAATCTAGATTGGAAAAGAGGAAAGGACCCTTCCTCAGAGGTAACCTCCAAGGAGGTAGAGATGACATCCGTACCAGATCCGCAAACCAGATCCTGCGAGGCCATGCAGGAGCTATTAGGATCACCAATGCTCTCTCCTGTTTGATACGAGCAATGACTCAAGGAAGTAGAGCAAATAGAGGAAACAGATATGCCAGAGAGAACGTCCAAGGAACCGCTAGAGCATCTATCAGAACGGCCTGAGGATCTCTTGACCTTGATCCGTACTTTGAAACCTTGGCGTTGTGGTGGGACGCCATCAGATCCAACTATGGAACACCACACCTGAGGTTAACTGAGAGAACACTTCCGGATGAAGAGCCCACTCCCCAAGATGAAAAGTCTGCCTGTTAAGAAAATCTGCCTCCCAGTTGTCCACACCTGGGATATGGATGGCAGATAGAAGACAATTGTGAGCTTCCGCCCACTGCAAAATGGGAGTCACCTCCTTCATGGCTAAGGAACTCTGAATTCTTCCCTGATGGTTGATATAAGCCACTGAGGGGATGTTGTCCAACTGGAATCTGATAAACCAGACCAAAGACAATTAAGGCCACACTGTCAAGGCATTGAAGATTGCTTGCAACTTCAAGATGTTTATGGGGAGAGAGGACTCTTCCCGAGACCACAGGCCCTGAGCCTTCAGAGGACCCCAAACTGCTGTCTGTAGTCACAATCTCCCAGAAAGGTCTCAGGAAGCAAGTGCCCTAAAAACACATGTTCCCGAGACATCCACCACAAGAGAGAGTCTCGTTAGGGGGTCCAGACTTATCCTTTGTGACAAATCTTCATGGACATGGAATCTTTTATTGTCCCTAGGAAACACACAGTTGTAGATGGAATTAGAGAACTCTTTTCCAAATTCACCTTCCACCCGTGGGAACTTAGAATAGATAACAGCATCTCTGTATGAGATTGAGCTAGTTGAAAAGATGAAGCCTGAACCAAGATGTTGTCTAGATAAGGCACCACATCAATTCCCTGGGATCTAATCACTGCCAATAGCGCCCCCAGAACCTTTGTGAATATTCTGGGAGCCGTGGCCAGACCAAACAGAAGCACAACAAACTGGAAATGCTAGTCCAGAAAGGCAAACATCAAAAACTGGTGATGTGCCCTGTGAATGGGAACATGAAGATATGCATCCCTCAGGTTTATAGTCGTCATAAATTGACCTTCCTGTACCAAAGGAAGAATGGAACAAATAGTTTCCATCTTGAAGGATGGGACCCTGAGGAACTTGTTGAGGCACTTGAGATCTAGGATTGGATGAAAAGTTCCCTCCTTTTTGGAAACCACAAACAGATTTGAATAAAATCCTAGACCCTGTTCCCGTAGAGGGACTGGTACAATAACTCCCAGGGAGGATAGATCCTTTACAAAATTTAAGAAGGCCTCCTTCTTTACCTGGTTTGAGGATAGTCTTGACAGGAGAAATCTGCCCTTTGAAGGGCAAGACTTTAATCCCATTCTGTAACCCTGGGATACTATGTCCACAGCCCATGGATCTGGGACATCACGTATCCAGGCTTGACGAAAAAGAGAAAGCCTGCCCCCCAACTGATCCAAACTTGAATCGGGGGCGGAACCTTCATGCTGATTTAGAGTCAGTGGAAGGCTTTTTTGTTCTGCTTTCCCTTATTCCAGGGATGAATGGATTTCCAAGAGGACCTGGATTGGTCTGGTTTTGCAGAGGAAGAGGATGAATTCTGTCCCTTAAAGTTGTGAAAGAAACGAAAATTAGAAAACTGTCAACCTATAGGTCTATTCTTTTTATTCTTTTTATCCTGAGGCAGGAAAGAACCCTTTCCACCCGTAATGATCTCCGCCAGACCTGGTCCAAACATAGTCTTACCCTTATAGGGTAAAGCAAAGAAGAAACATCAGCCGACCAGGACTTTAACTACAAAGCCCTGCATGCTAGTACAGTGAAGCTAAACATCTTAGCTCCTAGTCTAATTATCTGCATATTAGCATCACAGATAAAGGTATTCGCCAGTTTGAGAGCTTTGATCCTATCTTGGATCTCCTCAACCATAGTTTCCTCTGCAATAAGATCAGCCAAGGCATTGCACCAATAAGGTGCTGCTCCTGCAACCATGGTGATACTTGCTGCAGGTTGCCACTGTAATCCTTGATGGATATACATCTTTTTTAAGTAAGCCTCCAGCTTCTTATCCATGGGATCCTTAAAAGAGCAACTACCCTCTATAGGAATGGTAGTTCTCTTGGCAACAGTAGAAATAGCTCCTTCTACTTTTAGGCACAGTGCGCCAAGAGTGACGAATAGTAAGTAAGTAAGTAAGAGTAAGCAGCAGGAAACATTTTTTTTAAAAACAGGAAGGGAAAAAAAGGAACTCCTGGCTTATCCCATTCCTGAGCTATAATTCTAGACATCTTCCTAGGAACTGGAAAAACTTCCTCTTAAGATGGGGAATCATAAACTCTATCCAATTTAGAAGACTTCATGGGGTTGACAGCAACCGAAGGTTCAGAGTCATCTAAAGTAAATAGAACCTCCTTCATTAATAACCGGAGGTGTTCTAGTTTAAATCTAAAATTCACCTCTTCAGATTCTGAAGATTTTTTCACCAAAGTGTCAGAGTCTGAGATTTCACCTTCAGAATCTACTGAAGTATGCTCCTCATCAGACAAATGAGAAAGGCTGACCAGCGCAGAATTAGAGGGGTCAGATGCCTTACTAGCAGACAAATGTTTAAATTTCCTCTTATGCTTAAGTTATCTGTGCGGCAAAATCCACTGGCAAATGTACACCCCCAGACTGCATATGAGGTCTGTCCCCAGCACTACAGGCACTAGGTGAGGCTGCATATGATGATGTCTGTCCCCAGCAATACAGGCACTATGTGAGGCTGCATATGAGGTCTGTCCCCAGCACTACAGGCACTAGGTGAGGCTGCATATGATGATGTCTATCCCCAGCACACAGGCACTAGGTGAGGCTGCATATGATGATGTCTGTTCCCAGCAATACAGGCACTAGGTGAGGCTGCATATGAGGTCTGTCCCCAGCACTACAGGCACTAGGTGAGGCTGCATATGAGGTCTGTCCCCAGCACTATAGGCACTAGGTGAGGCTGCATATTAAGGTCTGTCCCCAGCGGGAGGCTGCATATAATGATGTCTGTCCCCAGCACTACAGGCACTAGGTGAGGCTGCATATGATGATGTCTGTCCCCAGCACTACAGGCACTAGGAGGCTGTATATAATGATGTCTGTCCCCAGCACTACAGGCACTAGGAGGCTGTATATGATGATGGGGGTAGAACTCTTTGCTAATCCAATTAAAAGCACTAGTCACACAACTAAGATGTGCAACTACTGCTGCTGATTGGATTAGCAGCGTTTTCCACTCCTGAGCAGTATTTCTACTGTGTGTTTAACCCCTTTGCTGGGGTTAAACACACAGTAGTCTAGAGTTTTAAAATGACATGCACTAACGGATTAGAGCATGTAATGTTTAGATTATAATGGCCCTTTAACTTACAATTATCCATACAGATACCTGATTTTTTTTTACTTGACAGCTAATGCGACAACCTACCTGCAGGTTGCTAAGGTGATGTTCCTCTAGCATGCGTTGTGCTTCTGCCAGTTTGTGCTGGAAGTAAAACTGATTGCTATTAAATTGTGCGAAGTTTGTATCTTGAAACATTCTTTCAAATCCCAGCTTTGGGGTTACTTGTTGCTTCCTATTCCAGGTATCTTTTTCTACCGTCACCAAAGCTGAATTTGTGTCTGTAGTCCTAGAAAAATAAATAAATAAGCATAAAAAACAATTAGTTTCTTATCAAATATGTGTTTAAAATAATGTGATACTATTTTCTACATATAAAATAAAATCTGCATAAAGCTTAGAAAATATGTACATCATAGATTGTACGATACTTAAAGGGATATGAATCCCAAATACATTTAGCCACCAATCAGCAACCGCTACCCAAGAGCTGAACCAAAAATGGGCCGACTGCTCAGCTTACATTCCTGCTTTTCAAATAAAGATAACAAGAGAATGATGAAAAATTGACAATAGAGGAAATTAGAAAGTTGCTTAAAATTGCATGTTCTATCCGAATCATGAAAGTAAAAAATTGTGAATAATATCCCTTTAAACCTGGCATAAATTCACATTTTGTTACCTTATAGTTTTCTTAGACTCACAATTTGTCTTACATAAGAATCCCACCAAACATTTGTGGCTAGGTATCAGGGATTCATGCGGATGAGGGAGGTTGTCACTGTTTAGTTTTGAGGCGGGTCATGGGCGTGTCTGGGTGGCTGATTGGCGTGTCTGATTGGTTTATGGGCATGTCTGGGCAGACTATGGGTGGGGCTAAGGGAAATACTGCATATGGCAGTCTAAGAGGGACAGCACGACAGAGCTCAGAATTAGGGACCCCCCCCTCAAATAGGGACAGTTGGGAGATATGCATATGTCAGAATCTTCTCACAGGCAGCCACTTACTCCTATCAATATCTCCTTTCTGGCCTATTGCAACTTAATAAATGGTACCAACTTTAATGACCTGATATTACTAACATTTATTATGCATTTGGAAACATACGCTTAAAACAATTAATAATGGAAAAAACTTCCAGTTGGAAATATATCTAACTTAAACACTTAAAGTAGTACATTTTGTAAACAATAAAAAAATGCAGTTCCTTAAAGGGACATGAAACCATTTTTCTTTCTTTCATGATTCACATAGAGAATAAAATTTAATTTTTTTTTCCAAATTACTTTTATTATCAAATTTGCATTATTCTCATGTTATTCTTTGTTGAAGAGATATCAAGATAGGTAGCGTGCATATTTCTTGCTAATGTATAACATTGTTGCAAAACTGCTGCCATATAGTGCTGAGGACACATGCACGCTCCTGAACTTACTTTCCTGCTTTTCAACAAAGGATAACAGGAAAACAGAGAACATTTGATAATAGAAGTAAATTGAAACATTATTTAAAATGATTTGTTCTATCTGAATCATTAAAGAAAAGATTGTTTTTTTTTTGTCTCTTTAATGAACAAAAAAAAAAAAAAACTCCAGAATGGGACGTCTCTCAAACACTAAAGCTGCACTAATGCACTAAATAATTGTATTTTTCATTGTAAAGAAATTTTACTTTTTTTATATATATTTCCAATAAGAAGTTTTTTCCATTATTATTAGTTTTAAATGTAAGTTTGAAATAAGGCGTCAGTTAGCCACTAATTTGTAATAAACATATTGTCTAGGATTCACTTGTGTCCTTCGCTGTATAGCGTCCTCCTGTTCATGTCTTTTAAAGGGACAGTATACACCTTATAATCACAAGACATTTCTGTTGTGCTGCTAAAGAATCAGTCAAGTCTGTTCCACTGGTAAATCCTAGCATGGAAACATACATATCAGTCAAGTCTAAACATTTTAAAACAAGTTCAAATCCTTTTAACTGCAATGTTTTTCAATAGTCAAACTCCATCCACCATTTGCCTTATTTGGATGAGCCAATCTGAGCTTGAGTGTGCAGACAACAAGGCTAGCTACAGTCCCAGGGGCATATTTATCATGAGGCCCCTTGTTTCCGGCGAGCCTCCAGGCTCTTCGGAAACAGAAGTTATGAAGCATTGGTCTAAAGACCGCTGCTCCATAACTTGTCTGCCTGCTTTGAGGTGGCGGCAGATATCAACGAGATCGAATACGATCGGGTTGATTGACACCCTCTGCTAGCGGGCAATAGGCCGTGAATCTGCAGGTGGCGGCATTGCACCAGAAGTTCACAAGAACTGCTGGTGCAATGTGTAGCGATGTGCAGCGGACATGATACGCTACTTCATATCATGTCCGCTCGCTCCTTGATACATATGCCCCATATTGTTAGTATAAAATTACGTGTTTTGCAGTGTTATCAGTTATCATTATACATATTTTTTTTTTCTTATAAAAATCTCAAGGTGTTTACAGCCCCTTTAAAGGGAGGTTGTTTTTAGGAGTTGGCTAGTAGGGAATCATCCCTAAATAAAAAAGTATTTTAAGCATTTATTATGTAATCAGCAATAATGTCGTTATGTCACAACCATCTGTCATTTATTATTAAACTATTTAAAGGGATATAAACCCAAACATTTTCTGTCATGATTCAGATAGAGCATGCAATTTTACACAACTTTAATATTTAATTCTATTATCAAATTTTCATCATTCTCTTGATATCTTTTGTTGAAAAGAAGGGACATAAACTCAGGAGCCTGCCAATTACAGGAGCACAATATAGCAGCAGTTTTGCAAGAATGGAATTCATTTGCAAGAGCACTAGATGACAGCACTATTTTTTGCCATTTAATACTCCAGACACCTACCTGGGCATCTCTTCAACAAATAATAACATGGGTACAAAGTAAATTGGATATGAAAAGTAAATTAAAAACTTTTTTTTAAATGATATGCTCTGTCTGAATCACAAAAGAAAAAGTCTGGTCTTTATATCCCTTTAAATATCACACACATCTGTGCCGTTCTTTAAAGAAAGAAAACATTGTAAATAAAATAAAGATACACCATATATGTTTAGGAACAAGAACAAATGTACCTGTTACTGAAAGGGCTTGTGTGGTTATACGTATAATACAAAGGAGATCCTTGGATTTGTTCAAGAGCATCTTCTAGCTTTGGCGTTGTTTTTTTATGAACATAAACTGCAATAAAATAAATAATCATAACCAAAAGTAGACCATGCTGTGTAATAATAACAAATATCACCTAAACTATTAATGTTGACTACAAATTTAAACTAATCTTGATAACTACATGGCTTTATTTTGAAGTATAGCTCGGTACGTTAGCAAAAGAGCTTGGTACATTAGCAATAGAGTAAAAGCACATACACATACCCTACAGCCATATGCTTGGTAAGTCACGTGCACAATAACTGATCATTTTTACAACATTTTTGCAAATAGATGTGTATTACAACAAATTTTAAATTCTAAATGTGCTTCTGTGCATTTCTTATTTCAATAGTCTCCTTGTAAAGTAATTATCTTTTTGAAAATCTAGTTGGTTTACAGTTACAGGTAAAATGAGATTTCTCAGTAAATCTTAAAAACATACAACAGTAATAAAAAATAATTATGATTTGCATCTGCCCATATTTATCCCATAACAAATGGCGTACGGTGCACAATAAAATATTTTATTTCTTGTCTATCAAAATGTTCATATCCAATTAAAATGGTAATCACATTTAGGATATAAGAGTTTATTCTTACAAAAGAATCATTATATTATATTAATGTATAAGAAAGATTTCTTTATACATTAATAGCATGGAGAATTTGTTCTAGTTTTATACATCTCTGATTACCTTAATATAAAAGTTTAATCAAATTTTACATTTTATTTGGTAATTATTAGGGACATGAAATATTCATCATTTTTTAGGTAAACTAATGGTGAAAATGCCTGAGTATGTGGCATTCGGCTTATTTTGGGACCTGTTTTATTGGAAAAATGCAACACACAAATATATTAATTTGCACAGGTATGTGATTTGCACTTTTTCTATAATAAATCTGATGTTACAGACTGTAGCCATTCTCAGTGTTTGTTTGTCTAATGAATACTAAATGGTGAATATTTGCACATCCCTAATACTTGTATATACACAATGCTCCACTCCCTATTTACACGCACAAAGTTCCTTTCTGCAGCTTGCCCACTCTTCCCACAATGCTCCTCTCCCTACTTACATGCACAAAGGTTTTCTCTGCAGCTTGCATACTCTTGTCACACTTCCCACAATGCTCCTCTCCCTACTTACATGCACAAAGGTTTTCTCTGCAGCTTGCACACTCGTGTCACACTTCCCACAATGCTGCTCACCCTACTTAAACGCACAAAGCTCCTCTCTGCAGCTTGCACACTTGTCATCTCTGTGCGGATGCAATGTACACGACTTAGGTTTCGGTGTATTTATTATAGTAGTTATCTTGCTAAAGCATTGCTTGTTCGTTTATATAGAATATATATATATATAT
>CAJPDP010144282.1:3239-13448 GCA_905336975.1 Bombina variegata variegata | reverse complement strand
TGTTTAATGACAACCAGTTTACAAAAGACAGTGTCAGAATGGAGTTACAAACTTTAAATGTTTTTTAAACTAGTACATTATATTATTAGTTTTGGGGTTTAGTTAAATAAAAAACAGGGTTTGGAGTGGGCTGCTCATCCTTAAAGTGCCAAGGTATTTTTTTTGGTCCCAGTCCAGTACTGCTCCCCCCTGAATAATTTTAGTGCAGAGTTTTATGTTTTTCTCAAAGCCATTGACCCATGGAGAGGTCATGCGCCCCCATTAGAAGATCAAGGCTCACAAATGTATTATAAAATTAATATATAAAACCTGTGGGAGATTATAGGAGTGAAAAAAGTATAATGACATAGAACCCTCAGAATATGCTGTCTCCCATTGATGTTGGCCTAGAATTTACCTCTAGTAGAGAGTATTAGCGATTCATGGGAAAAAAGTTGTTTGTTTATAGAAGACAAGTCTCTCAATATTTTCTTATCCTAGTGCAGCTGATTCATTAAGGTTTGGTGAGTTTACACTTTAGTGATTCAGTTTCAGTATTAGTAAAGCTATTGTAAAAGAGAAATTCAAAATATTCTCTGAAGTATTAGATAAAATGAATGGACCAGGAGAGTGTTAACTACAATTATAACACATTGGCTTATACAGGTATATTTTTAAATACTCATGTTTTATACCTGTTTGTATCATTTGCAGTTATATGCTTTTAAAATTAGGAGACATCACACATTAGTGAATAAACTTCACTGAGCCACAACGGAATTGGAGAGATTTGGCTCTATGAAAATATATATTTATTTTACAACTTTTATTCTTAGATGATTTTTTTTCTTGGTCCAGCAAAGGGATTCAGTGTAATCTATAGCATTTTTGAGAGCTCAGGTGACCTTATCAGCCAGTGAGAAATGTGTCCCTAGGGATCAGTTGTTAGTTCCAATATCAATTTAAAGCAAACCATTTCTTGAACAAAGCATATTTCTTCATGTTTAATTGCTGTCTTTCTATATACTTGTGAGAGTTTAATATCCCCTTAAAATGCATTGAGAATGAATTTGCATACAGCAATTAAAGTAATACATTTGTAATAATTAAAAAAGTAAGGCTAGGAATCAGACTTTACATCCAAAGAAATGCATTGTGTTTTAAAATCCCATTACACCTTCTCCAATTGATGTTTATTTATGAAGTCAGGAGACTGTAATATATGGATGTGCAACCTTATTAGTGAGTCAAACAGCCAGGTTAAAAAGACCTTTGAACTGCTGTGTGATTAGGATGTATTGAAGCGTAGACCCTCAAAATCCCTAAAGGATTCTGTTTTCAAACTGTTGATTTAGCTAAAGCAGCATAGTTATACCAAATAATTTTATTCCCAAGACAAAGGTAGCATAATGCTGATACATGTGTCATCAATCATGTCGTTTGGTAAAGAATTCTGCTAGCACATTGTTCATAAATCAAATATATTGTGTCGGTGCATTTTTACTCATATAGCTAATTGTTTTTACAAGATTAGTCACAATATTATATTTCTTAATCTCAAAGGACAATTTAAGAAAATTAAAAAAAAAAAAAGTAAAATCAATACTGAAAAAGGAACATAACCATATTTTTAAAGGCTTTATAAGGTTTAATATAATTTTGATCTCATTGTGTAGTTGAGAATTTTGAAAAATGATCCCCTGTAGATTAAGACACCAGATTTGCATTGCTGCTGCCAAGTGCCAGCTTCTGCCACACCAAAAAATAAATAATAATACAAATAATAAAAAATGTATAATAAAAGTTTGTTTATTAGTGAGAGCTGTTGCTAAATCGCAGCATAAGACAATGAAGAATTAGCTTGGAGCGATGCGTCCCTAGGCAGTTGCTTCTATTGCACAGTGATAACACTTTGCCCTTTGTGTAATCAAATAATGAAACTAAATACATAGCATTTTATTATGATAAAAATGAAATGTAAAGTACTGAGAAAAAAATATGTAAACATTTTTTAAATCTTGCATCAAGGAAACTTAAAACATAATGTAGATATGTTATCCTTTCAGTAATTCATTTGTCATCAATTATGTAAATTTCCTCAACTTCTGATTATATTTTTATACTCATGTCTTTTTTAAAACACAGAGACTGACTTCAGCAGTATTCACTTATTGAAGCAATGTTCATTGTATATGCTCCCAAGGTATCTTCTCTAGTCAAAAACCACATGACTTTGCCTATTCTGCACTTCACCTTAAACACAGTAAATTCCAATACTGTAGACAAATGCTCTATTCACAAAGAGTTGAATTGTAGGTGATCTGAAATCTTTCATTAAGTGTGCAGTATAAAGGGCCAACCCCAGTGAGAATCTCCTGCAAAAAGAGCCGAGTAAGCCCTGCACAATGCATAAATAATACTTCATACAATTCACCAGTAACTCTCTTATTTTGGGGAATTGTACACAGCATTAACTATGCAATGTGCAGGGCTAACTTAGCTCTTCTTGCAAGAGATACTCACTGAGTTTTGCCCTTCATAATGCATAGTTAATTCACCTGCCATCCACCTATTAAGGAATAGACCCCAAAATGTTGTATGTGTATACAAAGCAACACAGCCTACTCACCATACAGGCAGCTGAACCAGCACGCTGCCTCATATCTACACATTATACCCCAAAAAGGGACAAAAGTATAAGAAATGATATTTAAAAAGTTAGCTTTAAAAAGACACTACAGTAAAAATTAAACATTCACAATTCAGATAAACCATTTATTTTGAAAAAACAAAAACAAACTCAATTTACTTCCATTATTAAATTGCACATTCTTTTTAAATGCACATTTTCTGATGCACCAGCTCCTAATGAGCATGTCATAGAGTTCACAGTGTATAAGATATATGAGTCTGTGATTTGCTGATGGCAGTCACATGATACAAGGGGCAAAGGAAATGGTTGAATCTACTGCACATTTGGCTTTCAAATTAATTGTTATTGAACTGTCTTTTTATTATGCATTTGTTGATTATGCAATGCTACTATTTTAATGGTCCTTTATATAAAACAGGTGTATTATAAAAATAATTTAAATAAATTACAATAATTACATATTTTTCATCAAACTGTAAAACAATTTTTAAGTAGGTTTATTAATTATCAGTTAAATGCCTGTTGCCTTGGTTACTGTATGCTTGCAGTGATCTCTATTGTTTTGTGAGGAAGATGGGATATTATGAACTGTTGTTTTGCTTTTCTAATGCAATTGCCTTAGCATCTAATTAAAAAATATAATACAATTGCAGCAGTTATAGAGATACTTAAATGTTTTAAAATTAAGTGATTAACAAGAGAGATTTTAAAAAATTAAATGAAATAAAAAGTATGAAACAGCAACTACCTATTTTACAAACTGTTCTGTTTCCAAATTAATTAAATGTATTTGCAGTTTATGTGTTAAAGAGCCTTATAAGTAAAACAATTGCATGCTCTAATCTGTTAGAGCATTTCAGTTTGACATTCAACCCTGCTCCACTATGGTTTAACCTCCGCAAAGGAGTAAAACATACAGTAGAAGTGCCGCTTGGTACACTGGTGGTCCTGAGCGGAACTTGCCTCTGATCCAATCAGCAGCGCTAGTTGCACGTCTTAGTCATACGACAAGCAATGCTAATTGGATCAGCTCAAGATCAGCAGTGCACTGTGGATCCCACTTCTACTGTGTCTTTAAAACCCATTTGCGGGGGTTGAACACACAGTGGAGCAGGGTAGTTAGTCGTACAATTACATGCTCTAATGGATTTGAGCATGTATGATGGCCCTTAAACTTGCTTTTGTTAGACTATGCGGAGCATATCAGAAATGATTTAAAGGGATACAGAAAAAACTCTTATCTGTTCACTAAATATGTGTCTAAGTAAATGTAGGCATTTTAACACATTTTCATTAGTAAATATATGTTTTAAACTATGTTTTCTTGTACCAAAACCACAATTAACTTTGGATAGCAGACATTTTACATCCTGCAGATTTTTCTTACCATTTTCATAGTAGTTGTAACATTCCTATTGCTGCACATGAGGTTGCTTCTTCTACACAGTAGCTACAATTTATTTACAAGTTTATTAACAAGTTACCCAGAGGAGTTCCCAAGAACCTCTTACATAATATATATAAAAAGAAACCCTAAATCACCCAAAAATATATTTAATTAACACTAAAAAATAGGTAAAATATAACAAGAATGAAAATAACTATGCCAGATTTATTTGCTAACTTAATTAAGAGTTTAGGGTTATCTTGGTCTGTCTTTATCTTGGTCTCTAGAAATCTAAAAATCACAAAAACACAGTATGCAGATGCAACAATGACAAAATGAATGCTACAAAAACAACTCAACACAAAAGGAGGTTTTACAACTCAATGATAATCACCACAGTCAATCAAAAAAGAACAAATGACATCTGTAAGATCAAATTATGTGAAGCCCACCCTCTTTAGTTACAAGTTTTCTTCACCAAAAATTCTTATTTAAGTTTCTCCATCTACTTTGCCTATGCTATATTTGACACTTGTTGAGGGCTTGTGCAATAATGATAGTTGACAATTTACAAATTAATTGAAATGACAATCTACCAAAGCATGAGACGCTACCTTGGCTATCATATAAAATGTCAATTCTTTTCTTTCTGTTTTTGTGTCCTTTCATCCTATAACTATTAATACATTTCAAGTATGACTGTTTACTTATGTTTTAGAATAGGGGTGTCAAATTGTAGTCGGTAAGGACCCAGGAAGCAATATTCTGGTAACAGAATAAGTATCGCTTAAAAAGAGAGAACTTTATGTCTTTTTCAGCCATCGGGTACTGAAGTTGTTTAATCTATCTACAAAAAGAAGAGCAAAACAAGATTTTGTAGCACATAGATAAGTTAAATAAAAATGTTATTTATTGGAGTATTCTACAATTATGGTAGGACCTAAGTGTAGGTCAGTTGTATTATTTAGTTTTAATCAATCTATGTGATGATCTAGCTATTAAAAATAATCTTATGATATGGGTGAGTGATAGGCCATTCTATAAGGCCCCACTCTAGTGGTATTCTAAGAGGGGTTTGCTAATAGGTTTACTACTACAATAATAGTACACCTTGAGGATTAATTTCAGCAGCCTTGCAGCTATTTTTTTCGTGGGAAGTCTGTCAAGTCAGCCCCCAACTCCAGGAATGAGTCCCTAAAAACAACTTAGTTTTTCTAATTTCAGTTAAGTCTTAATGAATAGTTAAAATATTAGACACTCATCTGCTCCAGACATGAATGTTATATTGTTATTATTCTGATCTAGGGTGTATAATATTAGCTGCCTGTGTAATCATAAGGTGAAGCTTTTGACTTCTAGTCTGGAAGGGGTCACTTTGCCTCCATATTTGTCCTTCTTTGGAGGGTCTGAATGTCTGCAGTTTGCAGTTAGTAAAGATTATGAGCATCTCTATTGCTATCAGCAGAAATTTGGAGAAAACTGACATAAGGCACATGGAATATACCACATCAATTCAGAATATTAATCATTATATTGTGTACTAATTTGCAATTATCTGGGCTTCTGTTTCAGGACAAAGTAGTAAATGTATTTGTAAAATATTATTTAATCATATACATGTCCTAAGTTGTAGACAATGTATTATCCTTTTACATAGAGTTAGAGGGGACATTCTAACACAAAATACACATGCTCTTATTTAGATCATCTTTGCATTACTGACTCTAGCTAACAATTGGGGTCAATTACAGTATATCAGTTGATTAGTTTTTGGTGGGTTTTGAATGGAAAAGGGTACTTTTTGTTTTAAAGTGATCACAATAGCACATTTTCAGCTGTTTCTCAGATCTGGAAACACGTTTCCAGCTTGCACATAAAACGTCTTTTTTTAACATGGAGCAAAAAGTATTCGGCAGTCACAATCCATTTTCCCTATACTTTTCAACAGGTTTTTGAGACTCTGACAACAAAGGGTACTTGATAAACCCCCAAAATCTTTGCAAGTATTTCAAGACAATTTTTAATCATTCTATTATGTTGTACATGTACAATATACAACATTTTAGAGGTGTATATGCATACATGGTCTAGATTCATTAAAGCTCTATTCATCTCTATTGTCCATCTACCGAGGGCAGAGCACACATTTATATATGTATATGCATTGAGTATGTGATATCCTGTACAGCTAAGTACTTCTTCAGGAAAAGTGAGAACAGGAACCTAATATCTAGAAATGGTGTGTAGCAATTTCTGTTAATTTTTGTTTCTATGTTGCATTCTTATGATTTTACTTTCAGGAAAGGTGTCATCATAATCAGGCTTTTAAATGGAATTGTGCATTAGTGACCAGGAGTTCAAAAGGAGCCTATTGTAATTTGAATCGATCTTGATCACTGCGATACAATATGAATGCCATTTGTATCTAAGCATGATGGGCATACTGAGCATGTTCACTCAATGCCTATATTGTCACTTTTAATATTTTTAAAGTATTTTTTTTTTAATATTTTGTATTTTAAAAGAACCATTTTCCAGTCTTGTGAGATATACATCTTAAAATATGTAGAAGACTATGTTTTTTTAGAAGAACCTATGTGATCTTCTAAACCTGGATTTTAATAGTTCACACGCTCCATTGCAATATTGTTACCACATAAATGGATGTGACCAGGTTTTCAAATGGAAATGTTCCTACATTATCAAGCTTTTAAACAGAAACTTGCCTTCAAGATCACAAAGTCAAAATAAGTTTATGCGTTTTCCAGTATTTGCAGCTACATTATTAAACTCCCAGTAACAAAGGAGCAATCCTGTTTGAGAATTCAATAATTAAGCTCAAGAACTGGAAAATGCACTGACATGAACATGTTTTCACTTTTTTTGTCCTGTTTTAAAGGATAGTCACAAAGGTGCTTCTACTTTTCATAACCTGATCACAAAAGTGTGATCCCATTTGTACACCATTTATGCAGCTACAAAATTGCAATGGAGCAGTTTCACAGTTTATAGTTTGTAAACTATTAAAATACAGCTTTAGAAGATAAGTTGCAGTCATGTCCTTGTCTTCTTGATTGTAGTCGTATATCATGCCAAAACGGAAAACAGTGCTTTTTAAAATAAAAATAAAAAATTATTGAAAAAAAACAACTTTTTAAATAATAAAAGTTTCAATATAATCATTAAGAAAACATGTCCAGTAAGCTCACCAGGGCAATATACAAATTAAATTCATATTGTTTAGTAGTGCTGATGATGGATACGGATTATAATACATATGAAATTGAGTATTTCTCTTCCACATTGAACAAAGGGGTTAATTCAAAAGAACTATAGTATAACCTTAGTGGTGTAATCCAATTTTCTATTATGATAACAATAAAAAAAAAAAAAATTAGGACACATTTGCAGCTGTGTGCTTTTAGAAGCCAAATCCACTTTGGATTGTAATCACTTGAAAAACATAATGCCTATTTGGCCGAATGTGAAAACTCACTAACGGGAGCAAATAGCCAATAGATTGTAATCAACCCTTAAGTGTTTAATTAGGCACATGTGCTAAATACATATCTAAAGTTCTACTTGGTAGGCACAAGCATTGCAGCTCCTTAGCAGGATTCCGCTTGGGAACCAATTGGGAGTAGCAGTCACACAACTAACCAATCTCCAGCAAGGTTCTATCTCCTTTGTGGAAGTTAAAAACATAGTTATCTAGTTTCATATAAAGGAAAAATCACACACTCTAACACTTTAGAACAGGCAATTTTTGCATTAGTATGCCCCTTTAAACGAAACAATAATAAAAATACACCATGCATTTCCTAAAACATTATTTTAACATTTTAAAATATATAAAATGGTATTATTGTAGTTGTTGGGTTATTTCTTACTACAGCTATTCTATGGCAAATTTAAAATCATAAGGTTTCTTCTTCTACCATGTGTGCACTGGAACCATGTGGCATATTATATAATAGTAATGGTTCAATCCAAAGACACATTATTCTTGTATTTCTGGTGGAAATTTTCGTTAATTAGGCACTGTAGGCAACAACCTGACTTGTCAAATGAAGAAACTTTGTAACCTACATTTTACATTCTGTGTTCTATAAACTAGACTGTCTAATAAATTTTAATCAACCAATTAACGGGACAATATGTAGGGTTCTTTTAAAACATGTTGAACACAAAAATATCTCTGCTTCACCTAAAAGGGGGGGTTTCAAATATATTCTGGTGCTTTTTTTTTTTTTTAAAAAACAAGAAATGATGTTGCTTATGGGAATTTATCCCTATCAGCCAGTGAGAAACAGATACCTATGTGTCAATTGTACAAAAAATTTAACTCTTCCTCTTTACATTTAAACAGCTTTTACATAACCTTTTTTTCTTGCAAACATTTTTTTAATCATTTTTAACTACTATATATATATATATCATAGCAACAAATTATACTATGTCTGTTTAGGCAAATATATATTCTCTCTTACGTAGTAGAGTGATAAGCTGGGCAAAATGCAGCACATGCTTGTCAATTTTTTTTTTTTTTATTAAATGGCATTTTGGGTAACTGTGCTACAGTTTGCAATATGCCTAAATCCTTTTTCCTACACAAATCAATGAGCTCAAAAGTTATTAGGAATATATTGATCCACACGGAAAATAATAGGCTGGGCCATATTAAAAAAAAATGTTGCAACAGCAATTCCTACTCCCTTTAGTAATATGTTTTTGATGTAGAAATTATCATAAATTAATCTGCTGTCCAAAAAAGAACGATATGTCTGAAGTCCTTTTAATTAGCACAGACATATTTTCAAATTGGTATATATTTCAAAAACCTGTAAAACATTATTGATTAGCATTTTGATGAAGTCCAGAACTCCACAGTATTTGGCAATGAGTGTATTCTTAGAGCAGCAAAGGAAATCGAGTAAAGGCTAAATCTTTGACATAGGCCATTTTGTGAGTCAACTGTTTCGGTTGATTTTTTTTTTTAATTATTATTATTATTCTCAACCTCTTTAGTGGCATGGAAATAAAAGTAGCAAATGTTCCATGAACATCATCACTTAATCATTTCTATTGTAGCCTTCAGCTAAATGAACCAAAGAAGCTGAAAAAACATTGCAATAAATTAATTCAAATTAATTGAAACATAAATGAAATGACATCAAACTGGCTCTCTTGATATTGTTCACTAGAGCTCAGTAGCTGGGGCCTGAATACAATGAGTGTGCTGACTGTGAATTTCATTCAGTAGCTTTATGTCATTTTGCTCTTTTTCCCCCTAACAGAAACATTTCCTCTAGTCCTAATTACGCTTTCTTTTTATAACTGCTGCATCTGGCAATCCTTTTTCTTTCTCACTCTATTTCACTTCTGTCTGAGCTCCTGGTGTTTGCTCTCTCAGTCCCTCCTAATATTGCAAATCTGTAATAAACAGCTCTCTGCTACAGAGAAAATAAATGCTCTGCTTTTTCAGGTTGATGTTTCCTTTTCTTTTTTTTATATGAAACCTTTTGTGCTTTAATAAATCAAGTATATTTGTACAATTGTAGAGAATTCACTTCCTTCCTATCTACTCGTTAAAATGGATCAACCAATTAATTTTACTACAACACATGCATGCTTCTTCTGTATTAGACTGACTTTCTGTCAAAATAAAAAAAGAACAGAAAATAAAACCTAATTAGCTATCGCAACTGAGTCTTGTGTTAAAAAGACACAAACCCCCAGGTGTGAAATCTAAGAATATCACAGACATATAGTGCTTTGTATAAAATGCACGTTTTATTGTTTACATTGTATTAAAACATTTTTTTTTAATATTATTTCTGAACCCAAACAACATGCCATACGCTGCAAGTCTCATGCACAGTAAAATGTAAACGATGTAGTGTTGACTTGTTATGCTCATGAGTTAGTGATCCTAACAGAGTTTATTAATCAACAGCATAAATTGCACTAAGATGGAAAACAAGAGTTTTGCCTATAAGCAGTATTGGCCTGGTAGCCATTTCATATGTCCATATGTGTTGCGTAGACTAAGGCTAAGTATAGAACTATCTAGTTTACAATGTATAGATGAAAATAATATACATACAAATATATCAATTCATCTATCTATATATCTATCTATCTATCTCTCCATCTATCTATCCATCTAGTATCTATCCATCTATCTATC
>CAJPDP010144139.1:0-11470 GCA_905336975.1 Bombina variegata variegata | reverse complement strand
CACAGGATATCTAAGGAATGAAGCAAATTAGATAATAGAAGTAAATTGAAATGTTGTTTAAAATTGTATTATCTACCTGAATCATGAAAGAAATATTTTGGGTTTAGTGTCCCTTTAAGAGTGTTTTTTTATGTGGTTCTTTTGTAACATACCGCAAATGCAATTATATTTCACATATTTCTACAACCTAAGCTAATAATTCCCCTTACCATAGGTTGTGCACACCCCTGGAATATCTCACTGTTTGTTCATGTATTTAAACACAAGTTCATGAAAAAGTCTAGATAATAACCTAGCGAATAGTGATTGATCCTGATAACTCATTGAATTTGTTGAATCTATAATCTGTGGCAAATGAGAATTCACTCAGAATACTATGCAACTTGTTAGATATCTAATTATTTATTGTACAGTACTAGGTTACACACTTATGACCCATAAATTCACGAAATGAGCATTACAAGTTTGAATACTCATAACCTAATTATTGCATATAAAACTCAATGTTTCTTTGTAACAACAGCACTGATAGTATATTGTGAAAGGTATGAATCTACTTTGCAATTTATATGGCTTGCTACAGGTCGGTTTATGTTTATTACCATGTTTCTGTAAGCCTACAAAATGGATATGCTGTAGTGTATACCTATTTCTATCTTTTGTCAAACAGTTCTATATTATGTAAAACCAATAAAAAATATTTTAAAATAAAATAAAATTGTATGTTCTACCTAAATCATGAAAAACATTTTTGGGTTTCATGTCCCTTTAAGGGAACTGAGATTAAGGGTTATAAATATCCACCATCCAGCTCCCTAAAGTCTTATAGAGCTGCCTTTTTACTTCCTGGTTTCCATGGAAATAGTGATGGCACCTGGCGATGCCGGGGGAACCGTAATGAGCTTCCAAAGCCCCTCTCCACCCTCAGATGATGACACATGGTTGGCATTCGCACTTTAACTCCTTGTGTAGATGGCGACCACGTGTCATCAAGCACAGTTAAGGGGTTAATTCTTAATATAAAAATTAGATCATATCTTATTTGTATAATGCACAAGATCCAATAAAACATGATATTTGGATAACAACATTGGCATTACGATTAGAAAGTGGGGATGCGCTTTCGGATCTTTCGTGAGGATCCAAATGCGGAAGTAAGCAGCAGCTTATAGCCTGACTGAGTCTTGTAAAAGATTCCCACTCTAAGATCTGGATTTTTTATTCTTTGTTGTATAGATACCTACCACTAGGTAGCAGGCACATGTCTGAAGCACTACATAATGCTGTCATCTAGTGGTCTTGCTAATGTATAACATTGTTGCAAAACTGCTGCCATTTAGGGCTGCATACACGTGCACACTCCTAAGCTTATCCCTCCTTTTCAACTTGGAAAGTTTATCTGAATTGTGGAAGAAAATGTTTGGGTTTATGCCCCTTTAAAGGGTTTTATTACATCACATAGTATATTTTAAATGAATAATAATGTACATTAGATAATGATGATGTGAGTATTATCAATGAAAACACTGAACTGATAAGGTATTGCTGTTGCTAATTTATGCTGATCTCTGCTGTAAGATTGCAACTAGAGAATAAATTGTAGTAAAAAAAAAAATGTTTTTGTTACAACATTTTCACATATCAAAGCTTAAAGGGATATGAATCAGTACTCCTTTAGTACAAAGAAATATGTTGAACAGAATTTCTAAGTGCTAATTTTGCAAGAAAACAAGTACGTTGTTTGCTGTTTTTTAATGCAGTGGGTTTCTTTTTATAAGTGTAACCACTGCCCTCTGCGAGATGAGAGAACAGACCTATTTTTAACTTAAGTTGCATTCTGCCTCTTCTAAGCATGGGCAAAACAGACTTACTAAACAGTGAATCAGTTCATCAGTTCAAGTTACTCTAGAAGATTTATAACATCAAGCTAGATGTGTACGATAGCCAAAGTACCTCACAATATATATATACGTCCAAATGGGTGAAGGGGTTAAATTATAATTTAAATGCCTCTTTATTTGGAAATACCTAGATTTTCTAGATTCAGAATGGGAGATTACACATTAACTAAAATCTCACTGTTCAAGACATTCCAATCAGTGTTCCAGCATTTTAAATACTGCAGTTGCTCAGATTGCCAATGGGGGGGCTTGTATCATGTCAGCAATTAACAAATTGAATCATTACTACATGGTACAAGCACCTTAGGCTGTGCTGTGTTTAAAATGCTGGTGCACGGTGCATACTTAAATACACTTTTAAAGCAGCTATAGCTTTTATTAGAAGCATTTTTGCTAATACATGTATATTACAAAAATGCTGCTATTCAAAACTGAAGTGCATCCATGTAAATTCCAATTTTGGTTGGAATGTCCCTTTAAATTGAGTCTTTGTTGAAATTGGATTGTAGGGCACCTATATAACAACAATCAGGCTTTTTTTTTATTACAAACTAATATAATGTAATTCTGAAAAAAATATTGTGGGAGGTGTACCCCAGTATTCCCCTTGAGAAAAATGGGGTGTATGCATTCTACAGACTCAATGAAAAATAGGGCTGGTCTTCCAATTTTTTCAGTGCTGCTTTGTATCTCCAGTCCAGCTGTGTTGAAAAGATTGCTTATTTAGGTTGCGTGCACATGTCTGTAAAAACGATATGGTATCACTTTTGCAAGAATGCTTTTGAGGACTAGATGCCAGCAGTATTTGCACAAAGGATAACATGGGGAAAGTAGATATGTTAATAGAAGTAAATAGTTTTTTTTTTAATTGTACACTCTCTCTGAATCATGAAAAAAATGATTGTGGGCTTAATATCCTTTTAAATAGGATGATAAACATGTGTACGTTTTATCAAAAACTGCTTAGGCCTGTTCCTTGATTTGTACATCTTTACAGTGTGCATCAGATGTTATGATCAGATTTGTCAATTCAGACTTGTATCCTGTCAATCAGCAACATTCACATAAATCCAATCATAAATATTGTAAGGGAATCATTAATGTGGTGCACAAACAGGCCAGTAAATTGTAAAGGTTATGACTCCTTTATTGTCATGAGATGCAACAAACTAGGACATGGAAAATGAGTATCTACTTCAGCGCCAATATACACCTATAGGCCCAGGGGAAGTGATCCCTAGCTATCACCAAAGGATAAGATAAAGAAATAGGAGTGTCCCAAGGCGCCAACCTGAACGGAGGCTAAGGTGGAAGGATGGAATACGTGGGTATGCAAAAATAATTTAATTTAATATACCATCTGGTTACAAATGTAAAATAAATTATTAAAAACAGTAATCATGGATCCATGTACAAATATATTAAAAGACAAATGGTTAAAATAAAAAACAAGTAAAAACAAATTCTGCAAGATCAATATATTAATGTTAACAGCAAAGTGAATATAAAGTGGATAAAAAGTACCAGTGGGCACAAAAAAACTTGAAAAATGTCTGTGAATAAAAAATGTCCGTGAATAAAAATGTCCGTGAGTAAAAAATCCTTGTGGCTGGGACCAGTGGTCCAAGAGAAGTGTTGGTAATATTCGATTTCAAAAAAGTGATGTGAAGTGTTTGTAATGTTTAATATCCAAAATGAATGTGAGTCCAAATGAATCGTGTCCGAATGTCTATAATCCAAACGTGATTAAAGGATGAAAAATAAAAATATGAAAATTATAAAAAGAAAAAAATACTAAAAAGCTGGGTGAAAAAAATGAGCAAAAAAAAAATTGGCAAAAAATGAGCAAATAATGGGATAGGTCCTAGGCGCTGACACACATATGACTAGTGAGCCAGAGTGGGGGTTTACCTAAGGGGAAAAAAGATAAGACAAATGTGTAGAATAATCACGATGCAGTAGCATAAATGAAATCAGGCTTACCAGTACAGGTCTACGTGTTTCGGCCCTTGCTAGGCCTTTATCAAGACTGGTTTTGAGCTCTTACTGGTGGCCTTATATAGGGGTTTAGGACAAGTAACCGGATGTATAGTGTGATAGCCATTTCCGGTTCATAATTTTCGTCAAAGGTGAAAAACTTGTTACATACTCATATAACAAGAATGGTTTATATAAATCCTTAATTAATCTATTATACAGTGTTTCACATATGTGTAATATGTATTAAATTCAGTTTATTTAACCTCCGTGTATAAATGACGTCACTTCCGGTTTGGGAAAGAACCGCAACGAAACAACCGATACATAAAAAGATAGATCAAAGATGGAATACTTCTAACCATAAACAAGTTTTATCTTATTTTTTAAAAGTTTTTTTTAAAGTCGAATTGCTTTAAAACTGTAAATGTTATATTTATTTATTTCTTCCGATTTTTGGAAGTTCCCATTGGTCGTGACGTCACCTTAGGTTGCGCTCTTGATAGGACAGAAAGAGGGGTGTGAGCTACAGCTGGATCATATCGTTGCGCTGTCAGTCAATAGGAGCATTAGAGTTGTGCTGGAATTGAGCTCGCTAATTGGGTATTATTCTTTAGAATACGTCAGTGTCAACATTTATTTATGTGATCCGGCTTTGTCAAGCCAATAATAATTTGTGGCAATATCACAATAAAGGCTAAAAAATGCCAATCGCATGTACTAACTGCGAATGTGCTTGTTTTTCTCCACTGATAGAGATGACTGTGGTACATATTGATATGGTATATTTAACATACTATAGGTGACAAAAGAGAATGTTTTAACTGCAAGTGTGCTTGTTTTTCTCCACTGATAGAGGCGACTGTAGTACATATTGATTAGGTATATTTAACATACTGGAGGTGACGAAAGAGAAGGGGTAGGAGGGAGATTTAGCACCATAAATGTTACATGAAAAAAAAAAAAAAAAAAATAGCAGACGATATATAAGTAGAGAAAATTGTCAGTACCAATAGATCACTATGTGTACTCTAGACAGGACCCTACGTAGACAGTCCTCTAAATGAATGTCTTTAGTAGATGGCTTAATATGAATATAAAGTATGTATTCAATGTTTCATATACTGGAGGTGACGAAAGAGAAGGGGTGGGAGGGAGATTTAGCTCCATAAATGGTAAATGAAAAAAATATATAATAAATAAAAAAAATAAAAACTAGCAGACGATATATAAGTAGAGAAAATTATCAGTACTATTAGAACACTATGTGTACTCTAGACAGGACACTACGTAGACAGTCCTCTAAATGAATGTCTTTAATAGATGGCTTGATATGAATATAAACTACAGTATGTATTCAGTGTTTCACGGAAACTGTAACTGGGTACCTGATAGACTATGTCTAAGAGTTAGAGTATATGTCACGAAACCCAATGTACTTGTAGCTGGACGTCCAATGGTGAATAGTGTGAAAAAAGCTAATAAATATCGGATTGTCGAGGTCATAAATTATGAATGACTACCAGTAAAAGACTAGCATAAAGTGGACTAATATTAAATGCTGTGAAAGTAAAAGAGAAAGACCCCTAAAAATGAAGGGACTAATCAAAGTTGGCCATAGTAATGCCAAGGCTTAAAGAGGCTCCCAGAAAGTGATATTTAGAAGCACCTTTAAAGTGTGCGTCTAAAATCTGAGACTAGGAGGGCTAATTGTGAAAATGATACTTATAAAGAAGGACCAGAGTATCCTGCAAGGGGAATGGTTCAGAGGGGGGACTATATGATTACACTATCAATAGCTTATGAATGAGAAAATAATAATATATGGTGATAATAATGGTGAAATATGGCCAGACCTTCCTATAAATAGGGTGATAGTGATAGTGGGATATGGTTACGACTTAATGCCATATCTTGACTACGCCAGAAGTGCGGTATTGACAACTCTGGATGGAATAATTAATAGCTAGAAATGACACTTAGGGCTGTGTAATATAACCCTCCATATATACTTGAGACAGGTGTCAATCAGACTTATAACAGTCTGATGTGGCTGGAGTATGTTAAGGCACAAAATCAGTGCTATTTACATTCTATAGAGTGGATTAATCAACTCGACTAATACTGAAGGAATAGTGGACTATAGTTTGAGGAAAGAGGACATTGGCGATACAAAGTCATCAGATTATGTTGAATACATGGGAGAGATCTTCCTTATTGTCCAATCCCTTTGGGTAAAGACAATCGAGATTGAAAATCCACTTGGATTCAGCAATACTTAGTTGGTTGGTGTAATTGCCGCCTCTCCAGTGTTTTCTGATTTTTTTGTATACCCATAAAAATCAAGTCTCTTATATTTCCCTGATGCTTTGTTGAAAAATGTCGTCTGTATAAGGCTGTATCCATGTTCAGTTTTTCAATAAGTAATAAATGTTCGCAGATTCTATCCTTCAGAGTTCTGGACGTTTGGCCCACATATTGTAGGCCACAGGAGCATTGTAACCGATAAATAACTCCACTGTCTTGACATCTGATCAAATCTCGAATTTTATATTTTTCTTTCGTATGGTGACAGCTGAAGGTTGTAGATTTTATACCACGTTTACACGCCTTACATGACGGACAGGGAAAGAAGCCGTTTATCTCTTTCCCGAACACATCTTTAATACCAGACTTCTTTATCTTTTGCACGCTGGGAGCTAGCTTACTTCTTAGGTTCTTGGTTTTCCTGTAGACTAACTTCGGTCTAGATGGTAATCTCTCGCCGATTATATCGTCATCCTTCAGGAGTAGCCAATGTTTCACTGAATTCCGTAATCATTATGATGTTGAAAGAGTACTCTTCTGTAGATTTTTTCTGTTTCTTGTATCTCATTAATTAATTTCTTTTGATGTGACCTACTTCTTCAACTTTTTGTTCCAGCAGGTTTTCACTATACCCTCTCTCCACAAACTTTGTTTTAATAAGTTGAGCTTGTTCTTCCCACTTATCTTTGGTAGAACAATTTTTCCTTATCCTCAACAGCTGTCCAGTTGGAATGTTGTCCTTCCAGGTTTTGTGATGGCAACTCATTCTATGGATATAAATATTGCTATCCACCTTTTTGAAGTGTGTGGACGTCTCGATCTTGCCATCCTTAACTTCTATTTTGAGGTCTAGGAAAATTAGTTCGGTCGTACTCCAAGTATATGTGAATTTTAGGTTGTTGGTGCTTCCATTCATGACTTCGATAGTGTAATCGAGGTCTTCCTGTGTCCCCTTCCAGATGATGATGATGTCATCTATGTAACGGCGATAAAGGACCAGATCCGCGCTAGCTGGGCAAGACTCCCAGAAGATGTATTCCCACTTGCCCATATATAGGTTTGCGTAACTAGGCGCGAATCTGGTCCCCATCGCCGTGCCACATATCTGCTGGTAGTGGTTGCCTTCATCACAAAAATAATTGTGAGTCAAGATGTATCGGATCCCCTCTAGGATGAAGCTTTTTTGGGGGATCAGGGACTTCAATGTCTTTGTCAAGAAAAAACTCCACGGCTTTTAACCCATCTTCGTGGGGGATGCATGTATATAATGACGTGACGTCACATGTAGCTAGAATATAGCCGTCTTCCCAAGATATTCCCTCTAAAAGATTCAGTATCTGTGTCGAATTCTTGAGGTAGGAAGGTAACTCTCTGACATACCTTTGGAGGTTGAGGTCAATATATTCAGACAAATTTTGAGCTCAAATAGCCAATGCCATAAATAATCGGCCTTCCTGGCGGTTTCTGTAGTGACTTGTGGATCTTCGGCAAGTGGTATAGCACTGGTGTAATAGGGTGACTAATGTTGATATAGTTATACTCTTTTTCATTGAGTATCCCTTGTTCCTTTGCTTGATCCAATATCGCCAATAGTTCTTTTCTATATGATGTTACCGGATTTGTAGGTAATTTCCGATATGTTCCTTGGTCGCTAAGGATTCTTTCATTCTCCATCTTATAGTCAGTCCTGTTCATAATCACAATTCCCCATCCTTTGTCTGCAGGTTTGATGGTTAAATCATAGTTACTTTCTAATGTTTTAATCGTTTCAATCTGTTGTCTGGAGAGATTATGTTTTCTCATTTTCAATTTCTTGAAAATTTACAGTTTTAAAGCAATTCTACTTTAAAAAACTTTTAAAAAATAAGATAAAACTTGTTTATGGTTAGAAGTATTCCATCTTTGATTGATCTTTTTATGTATCGGTTGTTTCGTTTCGGCTCTTTCCCAAACCGGAAGTGACGTCATTTATACACAGAGGTTAAATAAACTGAATTTAATACATATTACACATATGTGAAACGCTGTATAATAGATTAATTAAGGATTTATATAAACCATTCTTGTTATATGAGTATGTAACAAGTTTTTCACCTTTGACGAAAATTATGAACCGGAAATGGCTATCACACTATACATCCGGTTACTTGTCTTAAACCCCTATATAAGGCCACCAGTAAGAGCTCAAAACCAGTCTTGATAAAGGCCTAGCAAGGGCCGAAACGCGTAGACCTGTACTGGTAAGCCTGATTTCATTTATGCTACTGCATCGTGATTATTCTACACATTTGTCTTATCTTTTTTCCCCTTAGGTAAACCCCCCCTCTGGCTCACTAGTCGTATGTGTGTCAGCGCCTAGGACCTATCCCATTGTTTGCTCATTTTTTGCCAATTTTTTTTGCTCATTTTTCACTTTTTTTGCTCATTTTTTTTGCTCATTTTTTTTCACCCAGCTTTTTAGTATTTTTTCTTTTTATAATTTTCATATTTTTATTTTTCATCCTTAAATCACGTTTGGATTATAGACATTTGGACAAGATTCATTTGGACTCACATTAATTTTGGATATTAAACATTACAAACACTTCACATCACTTTTTTGAAATCGAATATTACCAACACTTCTCTTGGACCACTGGTCCCAGCCACAAGGATTTTTTACTCACGGACATTTTTATTCACGGACATTTTTCAAGTTTTTTTGTGCCCACTGGTACTTTTTATCCACTTTATATTCACTTTGCTGTTAACATTAATATATTGATCTTGCAGAATTTGTTATTACTTTTTATTGTAACCATTTGTCTTTTAATATATTTGTACATGGATCCATGATTACTGTTTTTAATAATTTATTTTACATTTGTAACCAGATGGTATATTAAATTAAATTATTTTTGCATACCCACGTATTCCATCCTTCCACCTTAGCCTCTGTTCAGGTTGGCGCCTGGGGACACTCCTATTTCTTCAACAAACTAGGACACTTGCTATGAATTTCTGATCTCGGTGCTCTGTGTTTAAGAACACAAATTCCTTCTCATCTGGATTTGGAAGGTCTTTTCTAACGTATTGATTGCAAGAGTTTCAGTAAAGGACCACTTATCACAGTAGCGTAGTATAATCAATATATTCATAATAAAGAGACAATACAAAAGCACTTAGTTTGAATTTCAAATGAGCAATAGATTTTTTTTCTGACAAATGTCATTTATTTATGTTTTCCTTTCCACTGCATCATGTGACAGCCATCTGCCAATCACAAAATGCATATGTATATCCTGTGAATCTTGCACATGCTCAGTTGGTGTCTCAAAATGTGTGTGTATAAAAAGATTGTGCACATTTAGATAATGGAAGTGAATTGGTAAGTTGTTTAAAATTGCATGCTCTATCTAAATCATGATAATGTAATTTTAACTCTAGTGTTTCTTTAAGAGCAGTGACCCATTGGCAGAGTAAGATTGTGCACGTTTTGATAATGGAAGTGAATTGTATGGTAAGTTGTTTAAAATTGCATGCTCTATCTAAATCATGATAATGTAATTTTAACTCTAGTGTTTCTTTAAGAGCAGTGACCCATTGGCAGAGTTTTGCAGAATAGTCATGGTTTTGAAGCTCTGCCTGCTGTCCCTCCTGTCCAATAGCCACTCAGCTCCACCTCAAAAGTTACACAGCCAAACCCACTGTTCAAGGCTACTCCGCCATTGGATCTCTATTACTAATTCAGAACAGGGAGGTATGCACTAGTTATGATTTGTGTGTGTAGACATTACCTCAGTAACATTCTATACACTTAACTGACCCTCGAACAAAGTGTGACAATAAACATGCTCTTTCTTATAATAAAAAAGAAGAAAAAAGTGTAATGCTCACTTCACAACATTCTATACCATAAAGTTTATAGTGCAAGCTAGAAAGGAATATCAATACAAACATAAAATAGGGAGTAGATCTCACAAAATAAGTGGGATCTAAAAGTCTAGGTAAACAGAACCTATAATTCTACATCAAAATAAGTAAAGAATCAGATACAAACGATCTATGCAAAAATGTATAATATATTTTTTAGAAATACAAAGATATAAATATTTAAACACTTAAAATCATACACGTTAGGGGTCCCCCATAAATTGTAGAGTACAAGGAGATGTCAAACTTAGATGAATAAAGTGGTGCACCACATATGCTCAGTATAACAGTTAATGCCAAAAAAGATTTCCAATGGTTGCTGGAAAGAGAAAAGCACTGCAGAAAAGCATGTATGCTTAAGTGTTAGCAAGCTCAGCAAAGCAGTCAATGCTAATAAAGTTCTCCAGTTTAGGCTGAATATAATGCACAGAGTAGCAGAGCACAAGCGTAAGCATAGAGCAAGTCAGTTCCACAAGCAGATGTTAAATCTTCAAACAGCCTGATAAATCCTTGCACAATCACAGTCAAAAAACCCTCACTTAAGGCAGAATAGGTGATGCATAGTATATTCACTCACGGAACCATAGGTGCTGCACTCTCAAATAGTGTGAAGTGGAACGCAGCCAGGGTTATCTCCGGCGTACCGGTCAGATGTATACTTATCCACCTGCAGGGTTCCAAAGGCGAGGAATCAGTACAAGCCACAGAGGGTAATTGCAGTGAAGAGGGGACCTTGACCAGGACTATTATATTGGTGAGGCTATACGTCAGATCTCTGATGTCAACCAATATACCCCAGTGACAAATGAGGACTTTATTAAATCACACAATGAATTATTGTTTGATGCAAGATCAAATTGAATTACTAGTCAAGAACAAAGCTATCTAATGCTAAACCTAAGATACCAGTTTTTTACTGGATTCCCAAACTTCACAAATCACTTCAAAAACCCCTATCATTGTGCAAATCAGTCAATAAAATTTCAGTAGCTCTCATCCTATTGGCTAATTTAAATTTCAAAAATCAAATCAGACAAAAGGAATGCAATGCATGACATTTTGAAAAGGCTCCCTTGCATTGAAGATTCAGTGTACGGCGGCGACTGTATGAAGGGGACGCTCCGTGCCGGATATCTAGAAGGATGGACCCACTCCGCGCCGCCAGGATGAAGATAGAAGACGCAGCTGGGATGAAGATAGAAGATGCCGCCTGGATGAAGATAGAAGACGCCGCCAAGACTTCTCGCTGCCTGGATGTCTGGACTTCAGAAACTGTAAGTGGATCATCGGGGGTTAGTGTTAGGTTTTTTTAAACTTTTTTTCTTTGTTTTTTTTTACAGGTAAAAGAGCTGATTTCTTTAGGGGCAATGCCC
>CAJPDP010144120.1:253-12302 GCA_905336975.1 Bombina variegata variegata | reverse complement strand
CACTTCAAATATAGTGTACAAATGTTCCCATCTGTCAGCTGTACTTATGGATTTTGAAAATGCTGTACTCTTATATGGTCTTGGTGGAACCATAAGCTGTGGTACTCATACCATTAGATCTGGTTAAATGCAGGATTTGTGCTTGTTTGTATGTATTTGAAAATGAAGTCAGTTGTAGTGTAAACTGAACAGTTTTAAGTTAACCTGTCAAGTCTGTCTCACACTGTGCATAGTGGTTTAGTGCACAGTCAGAAATCCTCTCAAATGCTAATACTTTACTCCTTGTAATAACATTTCCCATGCTCAATTACCACTCTGCTGTAGTTTATTTAAAAAAAAATAATTGTTTTAGCTGTTCTTGCCTCATGGGGTCCCCCTGGCCCATTGGGCCCCTGACAGGAGTCACCCCTGTCACCCCCTGATGGCGGCCCTGAGTGTGTGTGTGTGTGTGTGTGAGAGGGGTGTGCGTGTGTGTGAGGTGTGTGTGTGTGAGAGGGGTGTGTGTGTTTGACCGGTGTGTGTGCGTGAGAGGGGTGTGTGTGTGTTTGACCTGTGTGTGTGTGTGAGAGGGGTGTGTAGGTGTTTGACTGGTGTATGTGTGTGTTTGACCGGTGTGTGTGTGTGTGAGAGGGGTGTGTGTGTGTTTGAACGGTGTGTGTGAGAGGGGTGTGTAGGTGTTTGACTGGTGTATGTGTGTGTTTGACCGGTGTGTGTTTGACCGGTGTGTGTGTGAGGGGTGTGTGTGTTAGGGGTGTGTATGTGTGAGCGGTGTGCGTGTGTGTGTTTGACCGGTGTGTGTGTGAGAGGGGTGTGTGTTTGACCGGTGTGTGTGAGAGGGGTGTGTGTTTGACCGGTGTGAGAGGGGTGTGTGTGAGAGGTGTGTGTGTGAGGGGTGTGTTTGACCAGTGTGTGTGTGTGTGTGAGAGGGGTGTGTGTATTTGACCGGTGTGTGTGTGTGAGAGGGGAGTGTGTGTTTGACCGGTGTGTGTGAGAGCGGTGTGTAGGTGTTTGACCGGTGTGTGTATGTGTTTGACCAGTGGAGTGTGTGTGTGTGAGGGTGGTGGAGTGTGTGTGTGTGTGGAGAGTTGTAGTGTGTTTGTGAGGGGGATTGGAGTGTGTGTGTGAGAGGAATGTGTATGCTTGTCCCTGACTTACTAGAACCTGTCTATTCCTTCCTCAGCTTGATGGCATTTAGGTTAAGAGAATGAGTTTATATTATTAATAAGTTTATAACTATATACAAAGTGCTTTATTCTTAATACAAATGTGTAATAAAAGTGAATAACTGTGTATTGCAAGTTTATGTATGACACAGTGAAAATTTGAGACTGAAAAAGTGGGCTACTAAGAAATTTCATGGGACCACTAACTCTTGGGCAAATTTGTAATTTTGAGAGATATATATATATATATATATATATATATATTTATACAAAAGCATGTGGGAGAGAAAATCCAGGACCCTTCTCAGTTAGAGGAATGGGAACTTTTGCTCTGGATTATACTAAGTACAGTCTGCTCGGCATTAGTTTATGTCAGACCTGGTGTAGACCCCTTGAAGTATTATTTTATCCAGTGAAAAAAAGGAATAGAATATGCACAGTAGAGCTATATGAGATACTGTGACTAAAGTAGGGGATTTCAGCACTCAAAAATACACCTCATTAAATCTAATATATAGATATTTATGGCTGGGGAATTGTATCAAACCCAAAAGAAACATGCATGCACAGATCTAATCAATTGCAGTTGATTTATTACAATACAATGATTATCACAGCATAGATAAATTCATATCAACACTAAAATAGGCCACTGCAGTGGATTCTAACTATAGAAGGCATCTATGTGATGCCAGGAAAATACTCTACAAAGTTAGGCTGATATGAAAAACATAAGCAGCAAACTGTGAGATGTAAGCAACAGATAATACTTCATAAACTAGGCAATAAAGGTTAAGGACAAATGGCCTAGAAAATACATCCTATTGGATATCTAGAAAATGTCCTCTCAGCAGATATATAAAAGTCCCAGATTAGAAGTATACTGACTCCAACAGTTGCAGCATAAAGAGAAAAAGGCCTTTAAATCCAACAAACACAGCACAGTGAATCCTGCAGTTATGTCAGGTAGAGCCCAAAGACCAGCCGAGGTAAAAGCGTCCTCAAATGCCAGCTATGGGATAGCACAATGTTAGTACAAAGCATCCATTTCCAAAAAGTGGTCAAAATAGTGATTAATTGATACAAATTTAGAGAAAAAAATTGTGCCTAGAGGGTTAAGATTGTTTCTGGACCCTGGGTTCAATGCGAGAGAGGAAGAAGGTGGATTGGAATTTTTGGATGAATGGAATGAGAAATTATCCACCTGTGCGTTAGGTATGATTGAAATGCTAATTAAAAGGAATGACAAAAGACTAGAGAAATTAAAAGAAGATGTTGAAAAGGCCTTACAAGTGGTAAATAAATTTGATAATGATCCAAACTTTAACAAACTAAATGAGGAAACAAAAACGCATATTTCTAGGTTACAAGCAGAAATTAAAGTAAGGAAATGTAGAAAATTACATCGTGATCAAGAAGATTATCAGAATAAAAAGGTATATGTTGGGGGCGGAGCCAACTGCCGTGCTATACAGTCGTCTGTGTTCAGATCTCTGCACACAGATCCAAATTTAAATAATATTTAGCCAAGGCACAGCACAAAAAATTGTTTTCTGAGACTAGGTTTCATACTATAAAGGCACCTCATCTACCTAAGAGCTGAAGTCAGTGAGTTTCTAGCTCGCTTTCCCTACTCTGACAGGAGGCCTATACTGCACATTGGACAGTCCCGCTGCCTGCATCCTGCACTCCGGAGGGTCGGGGATCCGCTCCGGATTGATTTCAGTAAAGACTCCTGCTTCTTGTGTAAAGTTAATCCCTATTGGAGCCGGGGCTGCCCCTTTTCAGTGATCTGGAGTTGCGGCTGCTTTGGTGAGATTGCCGACTCTATGGTGCCATTCCTAAGCTGCCCCTGCTCTGCACACTGCCCGGTGGAGCTTGAGGAGTAATCCTGTGAAACCTGATTAAGGACTAGTCAGAGGAGCGTGTTGGCAAGGTCCGGAGGGGGCTCCCCTTGTAGCCGGTGAGATCGTGTGCTGCTGGGCCTCGAGCCGGAATCCTGCAAGGTAAAGCCTACAATTTCGAGTATAGTGCCTGCAAAGGGAGAAGTGTTTTCTAGAAGGGGTACTTACTGCTGCTGGAGGAGTGTCGATTGCCATAATTTAAAGCATTGAGGCACTTCAGTCAGCTAAGTAAAAAGGCGCCAAAATCCGCCATTTTTCCTTCCCTTTCACCACTCTACTCTGCAGTGCTTGGGCGCAAAATTGTGAAGGGACATTTCCCCCCAAGTTTTCTATAGGGGCTGTTGAGGATTGAGACTTTCTAGAAAAGTGGGATAAATCTGTATGACCTGCTAAATAGTTTTGACAGTGAGTTGGCAGTGTCACAAACACCATAAAATAAAGTTCTCCTACAGTGTTCTCCTTGCTCCCCAGCTGAGGTGGGAGATTTCTGTCCTGGCCTGTGACACATACATTGTTTTACAGTAAACATTACCATCACAGGCTTCAGGGCTAATACCAGTTCTCCACTCTCAATATATAACATTCTTAACAAGTGTGCAGCTTTGGATGTTATTGTATTAAAGACCCTACAATAAAATGCATGTCTGAAGTGAACTTTTCTGCCCTCCATTTTACCACTAGACTATATTACTGGTGCATAGGAAATCAGTGTGTCTGTTATAATATATCTTGCTTCTAACTCATCTACTGCACTCAATCACCTGGAGACATAAATACAAATACCTCTAACCCTTTATGGAATAAGGGAACTTGTTCAAATATACAGATTTATTTTTTTGGATCACTCATAACTATCTCCCACTCTCCACCATTTCCCACCCGGGTCACACGGGTGGGTCATAACCCCTTCACCTTTTTCCCCACTTTGTCGACAGGAGACAATCCCCTTGGAGAGTGGAGTTCAACACTTTATGGCTGACCTCTGAAAAGTATTCTTGTACTTGCTCTATTTATACGTGCAGTGGCTGATTTCATCTGTGATTTACTACTGTAATGGCATGCTAATTCCATACATGGAGTAGGTGGGCAACCCCGGCTGCTACAACTGGCATAAGAGCTTCCATATTTGGGCTGCTGCTAGGTCCATAGGTCCTTATTACACAGTCTTCATTTAGCATTTGCTGCCCTGTTTCTGAATCTGCCCTCTCTTAAGCAGGAATTTCCTTATAGTAATGGCGCATTCACAGAGGAAGAAATCAAGACCTCAAGAAGGGCTTAAGAGAACGGTTGTGGACAATTTTGGTGGTAAGCCTCAAATCGACAGAGATTATTCAGATGATGATTCAAGAGACTCACCAACTCCCCCTGGGGTAATGGGAACCAATGGTTCTCAAAATGGTGGACGCTCGGATTCTAAGGTTTCTCTTATCGAGCTGATTAACTCTCTCTCTGCCAAGATGGACTCTCACCATGCTTCATTAAAACAAGACCTCAGAGTTGCAGTGGCTGACTTGAAAAAGGATATAGCATCCTTAGGAGAGAGAACAGATATAATGGAACGCAAGCATGAGGATTTAGAAACTGACCACAATAATCTCCTATCGTACACCCAAAATTTGGCAGAGTAGATAGCTGATTTGGAAACTAAATTGGCTGATCTTGAGGATCGCTCAAGAAGAAACAACATACGCATAAGAGAGATCCCGGAAAGTGTTCTACCTCTTGACCTTCCTAACTATCTTTCTGAGCTCTTTAAGGCGTTACTGGGCTCCACCATGCTTGAAGAAGCAATCATAGATAGACCACACAGAGCGCTCAGGCCCCGCAATGCTAATGCGGATCAACAAAGAGATGTCATTATCCGTTTACACTATTTTACGTTCAAAGAGAAGATCCTTAGAGCTGCTTTTGTCAACAAATCACTACCGGATCCCTACCAGTTGATTCAGCTGTTTCCGGACCTCTCCTCACATACATTAGCTAAGAGGAGATCATTTCATCCTATTACACAGTGTCTACGATCTCAAGCTATCAAGTATCGCTGGGGGTTCCCAGTGAAACTTTTCTTTCAACATGATGGGAAATCATACGTGGTCTCTAACCTCCAACAGGGGATAGATATTTTGGAGAGTCTCAACTTACAGCATCCTCCTTCTTCAACCTCAGGAGATTGTGTGGGTGCTAAGAAATTAAGTCCGGGAGATCCTGAATGGACCCCTCCTGTGGGACGCCCTGAGTCTGGTTCTAAGAGAAAGGACCCGAATAGACAATTGCCTTGATAAATGCACTGGACTCTCGAGTAACTGGCCTCGATACAGAGACATTGGTTCAGACAACTCTGCTATAGCCTGTTGGACATTACTCTTATTTTGAAGTATTATACATATGACTGTTTTGGGTTTGTACCTTAGATTTCAATATATGTAACATGTACTTTTAATTTTATTAGTGATATTATATTTTTCTCTCTTGTTGGTGGTCGTGTGTCATGCTTGGGGAGCCTGGGGCTGTTGCAATTGGGTACCCCATCTCTGCTCTTTAGGTGTGCTGTGCCCCGTCGACAACAGACCACCGTTTGCATGGCATCTGTGCACAATGCCTTGCACCACAAGAACTTAATGTCTGTTGAGTAGGTGTTACTTTTGTCTCCATTTCTATCAGGCAGGAAATTATATGAGTTATTTTAGAGAGTTATTTGTATATAGTTTGATATGTCATACTCCCCTCATTTGTATTTATATTTGGTCACGATAAAATGTGGAGTTGTAGGCCCCATCGTTTGGGGTCCAGTTTCTCCTAACAAGCTCTTTAACATTTTTCTTTTTTCTTGATTACCGTTTTCTGATAAGTAGTAATTTGCCGGGGAGTTTCCCACCAGCTCCCTTATGTTCCTCAAGTCATCCTTGAAACTAATTTAACGCCCATAGTTCACATGAGCGTAAGCCCATTTTATACCCCTATTATTACTAAGAGTCAGGATCTTGAAGTTGCCCCTACTCCCTAGTAATTGCATTATATGACACTTACAAGGTCCTCTCACTGAGTCCCTTCCAATTATAATTCTCCAGTTTTTTACAACTTATTCCCGTTTAGACTAAGGTCAATTCTAGTAGTATAAGTTGCTAGTGCAGTTCTTCATTACCTAGTTTATCGTGTATAACTTGGCTCTGTCCCCTCTCCTTCCCCCCCTTACTTCCTTTCTTCCCCTTTTCCATCTCCTTCTATCCTCTCATACCCACAGTATCATCCCCTACCTCTTCTGCATTCTTTTTCTTTCTTTTTCTTTCCCCCTCATCTCTTCCCCTTTCAAATTTTGGGATTTCCTGACCTAAGGTAATATATAATCTGGGGTATTTTGTAGCTTTTAGCTACATAAATCTTATTAAGCGGTGTTAACCGGCTGTCTACGTCTTTTGTGGACTGTTAACTAATTGATAACATTTTGCCCTCTACAGATTTTCGGTCCCCCGCCTGTTAGGGTGGTAATTTGGTTAGTCGCCGCCAATTTTTTGTGAAAGGAGCACCTTTTTTTTTTTTTTTTCTCTCCTTCCCCCAGTTCCCTTCCCTGTCCCTTACCCACAGTATTTATTGGAGTATGGCTCTCTCCTTCATCACCCACAATGTGCAAGGTCTAAATACTCCTTCCAAAAGAAGTCTACTGCTTACTAATTTGAGACGCACCAAAACTAAAGTAGCATTCATCCAGGAGACCCATTGGAAACTTGACACTAGTTATTCCCTTAAACATTTTACTACATCATTTAAATCCTCACACTCTAGTAAAGCCAGAGGAGTATCTATTTTAATTAAAGATGACATTGCGGTAGAAACACTACATGTAGAACAAGACCCCGAAGCTAGGTACATTATAGTCATATGCAAGCTTAATAGTCACGTTTATACTTTGGTAAATGTGTATGCCCCTAACACTCGCCAAATCCCATTTTTGAAAAGAGTTTTGAAACTAGTGGCGGGACTCAAACAAGGCACGCTGATACTGGGGGGGGGATTTCAATTTGGTTTGGGACCCTTCTACAGACAAAAAGGGGATTAAAGATAGTCCTCATGATCGCTGCACCAGCTCCTTGGCCACAGCATTTAGGTCACTTATTTCGGGTTACGGCCTATACGATGTTTGGAGATCCATGCACTCGAGTGAACGGGACTTCACATTCTATTCCAATCCACATAAATCCTTTTCTAGATTGGATTACTTCTTTACAGAGCCAGTGACTCTAGATATTATTCATAGAGCGTCCATTGAACTGGCGGCTTGGTCAGATCATGACCCGGTAATAGTTACACTTAAATCAAAAGTAGCCAGAAGTCGAACAAAGTGGAGATTTAGTGATTGGCCTTTTAGGGACCCAAATTCTTTATGGAGACTGAAGGAACAAGCTAAAGAGTTTTTTGACTTTAATGACACCAGGGACTGTTCAATGCAATATGTGTGGGCTTCTTTTAAAGCCTATTCTAGGGGTCTATGCATAAATCAAGTTGCCCTGGCCCGAAGAAATTCGGGTAGATCATTGGCTGAGTTGACTTGTTTATATAGGGCAGTTGCTGCTGTCCAAAAAGCGAACCCTACTCGGGAGGGTACATTAAGGATTGAGCAGATTCGAGCGGATATACGGCGGCAGGAACTTCATAGGACCCAGATAATGCTGTCCAGATTTCGGAGGACATTCTATACACTAAGTAATAAAGCTAATGCAGTCTTGGCTTCTAAGTTGCAAAATAGGTTAGCCCAGAGGCACATTGCTTCCATAAAAGTAGAAGATAGGTTTGTTACCGCTCCTAGGGACATAGGGAAGGCGTTCTTGCAATACTACTCCTCATTATATAATATTGAGCACCATAAATCAACTAGCCAACATGTGAGCTCTTATTTGTCTTCCTTGGGACTTCCAACCCTTGATGATATTCAAAGTCAGTCTCTCTGTTCCCCATTTTCATTGGAGGAGATACAGAAAGGAATCCAGCAGCTTAAAGCCAGTAAAGCCCCTGGCCCAGATGGGTTTACGGGACAGTTTTACAAATTGTTAGAAGAGATTATTAGTCCGGCACTTCTGAAAACTTTTAATGAATGGGCTTTGTCTGGAAGTACTTTGAGTGAGTTTTTGGAGGCTGAAATAATAACAATCCCCAAACCTGGCAAAGATCCTAAACTATGCCAGAATTATAGGCCCATTTCGCTTATTAATGTGGATGTAAAGTTGTTCTCAAAATTGTTGGCTAATAGGCTTGCAATGATAATCCCCACAGTTATACATAAAGACCAGGTCGGTTTTGTACCAAACAGAGAAGGTCCAGATAATACCCGAAGAATCTTGGCTATTTTACACAATGCGGACAAGAAGGGGGTCCCATTCCTGGCCCTGTCTCTTGATGCCGAAAAGGCGTTTGACAGGGTCAGCTGGGACTTCCTATGGGAGGTCTTAAAGGTATTTAATTTCCCGAGGCAATTTATTACAGTGGTGCGGGCATTGTATTCTAGTCCGACGGCAAGGGTTTGTGGAGTGGATTTTAGATCGGAACCTCCTTTTAAAATATCTAACGGAACTAGGCAGGTATGTCCCCAGTCTCCCCTCCTTTTTGCCCTAGTAATTTAACCTTTGGCGCAGGCTATCAGAAATAATTCTGACATTTCTGGTATGCAGTTTGGATCTGCTCAACATAAAATCGCGTTATTCGCAGACGATGTTACTCTCCTTCTGACAAATCCAGAATTTTCCATGAAAGTGGTTTTTGAGACTATTGATAAATATAGCAAGTATAGTATGTACAAACTTAACTTCACTAAGACAGAGGTGCTGTGCCTTCACATTCCTCCCCAGGCTCTGGTTTTATTACAAAGGTTGTATCCCTTCCAGTGGTCCCTTCACTCAATCAGACATCTAGGGGTTGTTTTAAGCCCGGACTTGAACAAAGTTATTTTAGCCAATTTCTCTGATAGGCTGGCAGAATTTGCCGCTATATTGCAGGGTTGGGAATGTAGAGAATTGTCATGGACGGGCAGGATTGCTGCAGTCAAAATGGCATTTTTACCTAAACTCACCTACTTATTTAGGTGTATTCCTTATACAGTTCCCAGGCATATCATAAATAAGTTTCAAAGCCTGATCTCGGCGTATGTTTGGATGGGAAGGAGACCACGTACTAATGCCATGGTCTTGCAGAGGTCTATTGTTAGCGGGGGTCTATCTTATCCAAGCATTGTTTCATATTACGATGCAGCTCGACTGTCTCAGTTGATGGGCTGGGCTATGCCGGCAAACAGTTTCAGATGGCAGGAGGTGGAACAAGATTGGCTACCTAGAGGACTGGTTTTATCTGATCTTCCGTGGATACCACCTCACTTGAGAACTGGGCTACATATTACTCATCCCATCCTGTTAGATGCCCTGAGGCATTGTGACACAAAAAGGGCACTTTTAGGTCTGGCCCCTCATCCTACACCTTTACTCAAGGTAAGTTCTATTCTGATATCCCTCGCTGAGACAAATATCCAAAAATGGGCGTCAGCTGCTGACCTCCCAGTAGCAGATCTATATAGAGAGAACAAATTATTGGATTTTGCTGCAGCAAAAGATTTATTTAAGCTGCCGGACTCGCTACATTTTGAATACCTTCGCGTCATTAGCCTTTTAACATCTTGGGGGATGAGGGTAGGTAGTCCCAGGCCTTATACCTCTTGGGAAAACAGATGGAGGCTAGGTAGACCCTTTAAGGGTTCTATTTCTTTCCATTACCGTATCCTGACTACCCCGTCTGAGCCTACTAAACTTAATCAGTATTTAGCTTGGGAAAGAGAACTACATTATTTTCCAGAGACCTCAGTGTGATTCAGGGAACTGGTGGTAGCAAAAAAGATATTGCACTGTGCAACTCTCTGGGAACTATATTATAAACTTACGGTTAGGTGGCATCTTGTCCCTGCCATTCTACATCGGTACTATAAATCATCACCTATGTGCTGGAGAGAGTGCAGGAAGTTAGGCTTGCAAATACATATTTGGTGGGAATGCCCCAAAATTAAAAACCTATGGAGATTGGTCTTCAACCTTCTACGTCAACTAAATATCAGCTTGCCTATGGGTCCTTCCCTGGGACTTTTTCATCACGGAGCATCTGGACTTCCAGTCACTGATAGGTCCCTATTGACCTATATATTAGTAGCCACAAAGTTTGCAATAGCATGAAATTGGAAACAGAAGGCCGCTCCTTCCCTTTCTAAAATTTTAGATATTGTTGAGTTTATTAGAGATATGGAATTATACACGTTTAAGCACTCTGGGAATTTGGAGCTTTATCATAACATTTGGCGGGTGTGGGACCTTCACAGGAAACCCTCCATACAGACTTGATAGTACCTAGTCCTCGCTCAGTTCGCAATGGGGAGCATTAGTTATTTAGGGCACTCCTTCCCCTGATACTCTCTCTATACCCCCCCTTTTTTTTTTCTTTTTCTTTTTTTTTTGTTTGTTTTGTGCTCCTTCCTTTAAGAGAGTCGTTAATAGTTTGGAGGTGGCATTGGTTAGTAGAGCAGGCAATATGCTATATACCTATGATCTGTCCACACTAGGCATTTCCTTAATTTATTTTTATGTTATACTTATTATTCTTATCATTTTTATGACTATCATAATTACGGGACTAATTTTACCTGTATCAGTGGGTCCTTAAGGGACTGGTTCACTAGTCATTGGTTGATAAACTTTTATTGATTGATTATATAACCAAAATCTGAGTTCCTAAATGTATACAACCTTATACTTTATGCTCTTATTGTGTATTTAATGTCTTACTGTCCATGTAACTTTGTCATTTGAGCTATAATGTCGGTTGCATCCGCATTATAATGGTCTTTTTCTTTTTGCTATGTTTTTTTTGTATGCATCCTATGGTTCTCAATAAAAGATTATTAAATAAAAAAAAGAAAAAAAAAAAGGTATATGTTTACAAGTTTGATAGAGGATCTTATGACTCAGGAACTGATATGTCTGATATTGAGACTGATTTAGAAAGAGTTCCAAAAAACGATGGAACATCTGGATCACAAGGTATGGATCAAGGAGGAGGAGGGGGGGGGAGGAAGAGGTGGAGAGATCAGAAATGTGAATTTTGTAGAAAGGAGATATCCCCAACGCAATCAGAGAGGGAGAGGAGAAAATCAGAGATAGGGGTTGAGGAACAGAGGGAGACCACAAAGGAGACCCTATCAGAGCTATTAACCCCAAACAGGGTAGAAGATGAATTACAAATAATTAATCTTTCCTCATTTAATTTGAACCTTACTCATATTGAAGTATTGAAAAAGGGACTGTCATTTTGCCCAACAAATAAATAAAATTATCAGCATTCGGAGCGAAAAAAAGATGAGGAAACATTAACGGTTTTAAAATCTCTCTTAGCAGAAAATAAAGACAGTGAGGCTAAAATTGACAAGGGTCCCATTTTCAGAACTCATTTTAAATCTAAATCTACATTTATGCCCTCAATAGCACAAGTTCCTGCTGTCTCTTTATTTGTTAAAGCTGTTGAAAAACAAATTAATAAACTGCCAGATGATTGGATTTGGGCTGATAATTTGACATCCAAACAGAGACAGGCTTTAAAAGAACTTAATACAGCAAAAGGAGTTATTTATAAACCGGCGGATAAGGGCGGGAATTTAGTTCTTTTAGATGAGTTTTTCTATTTAAATGAGGTAAAAAGACAATTATTTGATAAACTGCAATATGAGAACCTTCCTAGAAATCCTATGAATCAAATGAAGTTGAAACTAAATAGAATTCTACAGGAAGCTAAAATGGAAGGACACATCTCCCTAAATGAGTTTAAATTTATGAATCCAGTGTGTCCAGTGATGCCGACCTTCTACATTATTCCTAAAATTCATAAGAGTAGATCTCATCCTCTGGGAAGACCAATTGTATCTGGAATTGGCAGTATCAGTGAACACATTGGACAATATGTTGA
>CAJPDP010144110.1:0-10604 GCA_905336975.1 Bombina variegata variegata | reverse complement strand
AATTCCATCTCACCCAGCTAGCTACTCTCCAAATGCTCCACCCCAGAGACCCAGAAATAAATTACATATTTTCTTTATGTGGGTTCTCTCACAATATATATATATATATATATATATATATATATATATATTTATGAATAAATAGAGCATTGGAATGTGAAATAGTAATATTTTATGTTGGGTTAGCGCACTTGAGAAAATGAGATTGGGTTTGCACGCGTGTTAGTTTTTTTCACACTTTTCGTACTCCATTGAAGTCTTTGGGGGAATATGTTAATGGTCGCACTATACAAAGTTCAGCTTTTTGCCTAATTTGGGTTAGTGCTCGGACGAAAAGAATTTACTTTTAACTTGTCATACTCGTGCTACCCAGCATGCACAAAAAGCTTACTTCTAGAGGAGTTAGCACACAAGCGGGAGCAATAAATAACGCTCCACTCGTAATCTAGCCCTTATTAGTATGTGACTGGAGCCTGCTAAGATACATTTACATATAAATGTATCAGGGTTGACATCCTATTTGGGGAAATACACTTTTTAGAAGACTTTAATTGTTAACCAAAAAAATTATGATTTCTGAACCTTGATATCTTGTTTTGCAGATGATATGAGATGATACTTTTATCAGGGTTTAAAGGGACTCTGTACTCTTACCTGCTGTAATATATAGTTCAGTAGAAAACATACACCAACATGCAAAGGTGTAACAAACATGACAGAACACTTAAATTTGTATGAATAATATTAGATAGTAGTTTTGTGACAGTGTGATAAACCAAGATGTTTTAAGTACAGGTTTATCACTCTGTCTTAATATTGCCAAATGTATTAAATCTGCCCAATAGATTCTGGGGAGTTTGTTAACACAGATTGGCAGTGAGAAAAAATGAAACCCTTCTGATATATAGTAACAAGGAAATGAGCAAACAAAGTCAGTGAGCGGAGTGACAGGATAAAGTTATATGATACATTGTGCTTGTATATGATACCGTAACCCTAAATAGGGTAGATGATATCAGACTTCCAGTGGAGAAACAGTTGCTGAGAGCTTCCAGAGTATCTCCAGGTGAGTTTGAGAAGGAACGCTACAGCAGAGCACGAGAGTAGCATGAGCAGGCAGAACTATCAGCGACGGTCTGTAGCTGATGACGTAAGCTGGAAGGAAGAGCATCTCCAAAGTATGCTTACAGAAGTCAGTGGTTTCCACGGAGTAAATCCACTAAGTAGCTGAAATGGCGAAGGGAATAAGGTAAGATACCCAAGTAGCTTCAATAATCCAGCACAGACTGGATGTTCGGTGGAGCTATAAATAGTGGATGTAGTGAGCTCAAGGTTAGAGCGTATACCTTAAAGGTATAGTGATGGCGTCCCAAAAGGTGATGCAAAGGGAGAGCAGATATATCACCCAAACAGAGTGCATATTCAAATTAAATGTGAACACATGCACATAGCAACCAAGTACATTAATTTGCGCCCGCAAATTTGCTCACTCACTAAAGCACTGATGAAGTCCACGTACAGTTGCTATAGAATCACACACACAATAGATGCTATGGAAAGTGGTCAAGTGATTGCAGCGGCTGTCTCCGTGCATTGCCTAGATACAAACTGGACTCCAGTAGCCAACACTCTATGACTTTGCACAATTGAGACCATTGTCACTGGCTGAGATCGATTTGTCAGTGAGGATGTTTGCAATAAATTCTCTCACAACTGACCTCACATAAGCTTTTATTGCACAGCCGTCTTCATGTAATGACCTCAGTGGTTTTAAAATGCATGCACAGAGGCTACACGCATAGGCATATACTTTAAAGGGACAGTCTACTCCAGAATTTTTATTGGTTAAAAAGATAGATAATCTCTATATTACCCATTCCCCTGTTTTGCATAACCAACACCAATAAACTTTTAACCTCTGTGATTACCTTGTATCTAAGCCTCTGCAGACTGCCCCCCTTATTTCAGTTCTTTTGACATACTTGCATTTTAGCCAGTCAGTGCTGACTCATAAATAACACTGTGGGAGTGAGCACAATGTTATCTATACATGTCACACATGAACTGTGCAAAACTGCCAAAATGCACTGAGATTAGAGGAGGTCTTTAAGGGCTTCAAAATTAGCATATGAACTTACCTAGGTTTCAACAAAGCTACCAAAAGAACAAAGCAATTTTGATGATAAAAGTATATTAGGAAGTTTGAATCACGAAAGTTTAATTTTGACTAGACTGTCCCTTTAAAGTACACTATACAGTATTAAAACCATATTGAAGATTTATCTGTGAGTGCTGGTTTGTACAGTCAAAAGCAGTAATTTTGATTAGATCATAAACAGTAAAGCAGATATTTGTTAAAAATTAGCTACACATTAGGAGGTAAAACAGATGATATACTTGACATTTAGAATGAGAAAAAAAGTACAATATCCCTTTATTGTTAAAAATCAAAGATTTTTCATGTTAAATTGTCAATTAATAAGCGATTGAAAAAGCAATTAGAAATCAAATTGTGCCTGCTCCAAGCTGAACTGAGGCTTCTTGGCCTAGTAAGTCACTGGTCTGAAACACGGGCCAAAATATGAAACAAATGACAGTTGATTGCAAAAAAAAAAAAAAAAAAAAAGCATTTCTCAAGCAATCAAACCAGAATGTCTTTATGTGACTGGCACTTCGCCAGCTGCCGGTTTATAAAGCTGAACAGTGAGGTTTTTTCTATTTTGGAATTATGATTTCCATTTAAAATTCAAGCGAAAATCTGAGACTGTTGCTTACAACTGAGACTCCCATTAACTGCCTCTGATTCACCTAATTAATATTTGGAGTTTCTTCTCCTGTTTCCTTTATGGTATGTTGTATTCTTACAACATTTTGCATTTTCTTTCTTTTAAAACAAATGAGAATAATGATGCACATATAATCCAGGAGGAATACAATAAAGTATTTTTGCAATTACCTCAGTGTTTTGTTTATGTTGCTCAGGTAATCTGCCAGTAGAGATTTATTTTCATACAATGGCACAGTAGCTGGTAAATGCTACATACATATTTTCAAACAGGGAATATATGAAATCTGACCTAGCAAAAGCATTGCAAAACAGATGAAAGACTGAAACTATTGTGAAATAGTTGTGGCTTTTCCTGCATACAGTAAACCCTAGATTAAAATTAAATAGAAACATTTTATAGGGAATAAGAAGAGAGCCAGATACAGGAAACAAATATTCTGAGAAATATTGACCAGTATGCAGAGAAGTGAATGTGCAAACACTGAATGAATGCTGCACCTTCCCCTAATGCCCTTAAAGGGACATTAAACACTAAATAAATGTTAGATAAAATGATGCATTCAAAGAAAAGATTAGTCTGATAATAACATGTAGATGTATTTTTTTTAACTTTCATTAGCTGTTTAAATATTGACAAAATAAGTGTAAAGTTTTAGTGTCTATAAAACAAAGGGAGCTGCCATGTTGTAACTAAGGTTACTTTCTCTGCTGTGTCCAATTAGGGACAGTTATAAATAGGTCACTAGTGTGTGCAGCCAATGGCTGTGTAGAATATAACAAGGTTCTGCACTTCCATTTCTAACAGGAACTAAAAAGTTCTTAATTTCAGAATGGAAATACAGGAAAAGGGGCCAAAATAAATAATGAAAGTATATTGCAGACTTTTTTTAATATATACAATTTCTCATTTTATATTACTATCTCAAAGTGTTTAATGTCCCTTTAAAGGAAGAGTCAATACAGTAAATTTGCATGATAAAAAACTCCATGATAAGAAGACAATACAATAGCACATAGAGCCCAATCACATATGTGGCGACGGGCGCAAAACCCAGCATCGCCAATTTTTAGTCTAATCAAGTGATCACATATACGGCGCAGCATGCAAGTTACGCGCATATATTTTACCCGTCACCCGCAGTTTTTACTCCCATAAACTTACATAGAACTGGCGTCGCAAGTCGGTATGACATATGCAGCGCAAGGACGTGCAGAATGGAGATATTTTACTCCAATTCCACCTTGCCACACATAGGCAGGCGCAGCAAGCCTTGCGCTTAGTAAAAAAGTACCGTATATGTATTAACCCCTAAACCGCCATCCCCCCACAATGCAATCACTAATAAAATGTATTAACCCTAAACCGCCACCCCCCACAAAGCAGTCACTAATAAAACTAATTAACCCCTAAACCACCAACCCCCCACAACTTAATCACTAATAAAACGTATTAACCCCTAATCCACCATCCCCCCACAACACAAAGTACCTAATTAAACGATTAACACCTAAACTGCCAACCCCCCACAACGCAAAGTATCTAATTAATCTATTAACATCTAAACCGCCAACCTCCCACAACGCAAACACCTAATAAAACTTTTAACGCCTAAACCACCATCACCCCCCAAAAATTTTTTCTATTTAATAAAGTTATGGTTACATGAAGTCAGGAGGAAGTTAAATAAACATAGAACAATCTGAGTATATAGGTTTTAAACAAATTATAATGACAAGAAAGTGTAAAAGCTTTAATTAGGGTTTGTTTGTTTTTTCAAAAGAAACTAATATTCTTTTTGTATACAGTATATTCTGCTACAATGCACGTTAATGTAACGCAAATTGGCTTATACACAAAAAATTAATAGTGGAATGTTGTCTTATAACGCAATAATTTTGTTAGTTCACACGCGGTTTTTGGTGGAACTAAATGAAGCAAGCATACGTCGGTGGAATTCAGTGCTGCACACAATGGTCACGTTCTTCCTGTTTGGTGGTGTGGAGTTTGCTGGCAGTACTCTAAGAGTTAAAATAAAGAAGCAAAGTGGTGGAAAAGTGACACAGAGACGTCCTGCTAATAAAGCATGCTAGCGTTAAGCAATGTTAGTGACAAGAAACGAAAACTTTATCAATTTGAGGGAAGCTTGAAATTAAAAAGCATTTTGAAAGACATGAAAGTACATGTGACATTGTTTGTGCTTAAAGGAGTCCACATTGCGTACAATCTGTACAAAACCTGTTAGAACTAGATATAAAGAAATAGATAAATAGAATGTTTGTTATGTGTGTTAATTGAAGACCAAATAAAGAAAAGATCAGGGACAAGCTTTCTCACAATTAAATAGAAAGCCTTACCAATATATGAAGACCTTAAAGGGACATGAAACCCATATTTAAAAAAAAATTATTGATGAATAAGGCTATACCCTAGATCAGATTTTTAATTTTCATAAAACTGGTCTGTACTGGAAGCGAATGCCTTTGAGGACCTACATCCCAAAGGAAAAAACATGAGCTCCAGGGTTTAATGGATAGATTGACTGTGATGCTAGAAATGATGAATAAATACTTATTTCACTCATTAAAATGCAAATCAATTTATAACTTTTTTGAAATGAGTTTTTCTGGATTTTGTTGTTATTCTGTCTCTCACTGTTCAAATAAACCTACCATTAAAATTATAGACATCATTTCTTTGTCATTGGGCAAATGTACAAAATCAGCAGGGGATCAAATAATTGTTTCCCTGGCTGTATAAGAGTAGACATTCTGGTGGTGTGTGTAAGAGTAGAACCTCTGGTGGTATGTGTAAGAGTAGAAATTATGGTGGTGTGTGTAAGAGTAGAACTCTTTGTGGTGTGTGTGTAAGAGTAGAACTCCTGGATGTATGTGTAAGAGTAGAACTCCTGGAGGTGTGTGCAACAGTAGATGTCCTGGTGGTGTGTGTATAAGTAGAACCCTGGTGGTATGTGTAAGAGTAGAAATTTGGGTTGTGTGTGTAAGAGTAGAACCCCTGGTGGTGTGTGTAAGAGTAGAAATTTGGGTTGTGTGTGTAAGAGTAGAACCCCTGGTGGTATGTGTAAGAGTAGAAATTCTGGTGGTGTGTGTAAGGGTAGAACCCCTGGTTGTGTGTGTAATAGTAGAGATTCTGGTGGTGTGTGTAAGAGTAGAACTCCTGGTTGTTTGTGTAAGAGTAGAACACCTGGAGGTGTGTGCAACAGTAGATGTCCTGGTGGTGTGTGTATAAGTAGAACCCAGGTGGTAGGTGTAAGAGTAGAAATTCTGGTGGTGTGTGTAAGAGTAGAACCTCTGGTGGTATGTGTAAGAGTAGAAATTTGAGTTTTGTGTGCAAGAGTAGAACCCCTGGTGGTGTGTGTAAGAGTATACATTCGGGTTGTGTGTGTAAGAGTAGATCCCCTGGTGGTATATGTAAGAGTAGAAATTCTGGTGGTGTGTGTGTGGAATCTTCCAAGGTAATAACTAAAATCAAACTCATGCATAAGCTCAAAAGAAGCCAGATGCAAAAAAACTGGAAAAAAACAAACAAAAAACAAGATATAAGCTCCAAAGGGGAGCAACAGATCGACACCTCGGCCTGACCCTAGTCAGAGCCTTAACCAAAAAACTGTACATCCGGAAGCTCAGCGAGCCCCTGGATAGTAATAGACAGGGCCAAAACTGTCAAAACAAGGAACTAACTAAGAGGCCCTTTGCCAGACCATCCCAGATGGAGGAAAGAATCCTGGCCGACTTGATAGAGTGCCAAGGCGAACCACGCTCTTCACAGAAGAAGGAGGTCCCCTACTCCGTAAGATAGATGACGAGGAACCAGCCTACGTGCTTGAAGGAAAGGACTCTAACCTCTCCGAAACCCTCTCCTGGCTAATACCAAGCGTAATCTCAACGCAGTCTGCCTCAGAGAAATACGATCTGATGAAACAAAAAAAGGGCCCTGTGTCAGCAGATCCATGCAACAAGGTAACCCTCATGAAGGGAAAGACAAGGTTCCCACTAAAAAAAAGCGAACCACGATCCTCACGGTCGCGGCGGAGCCAGCAGAAACACTGATGTCTGCTCCTGCTAGGTTAGAGCCATCACTCGAGAAAGAAGTGATATGGCAGAAATATGAAATATTGCATAGAACCTCCAAGGCACCGCTAATGCATCCATTAGTTCCGCCTGAGGATCCCGAACCACAACCCCTCTGTGGGTAACTAAGTATTGAAACGGGACGTCCTAAGACTTTTGTTCGGCGCCCCCTTCCAGAGCAAAAATAACGAAACCCCTCGGATGAAGACCTTATCCCCAGATAAGAGGAATGTCTCTAAAGAACATCGGAACCAGATAACCACCCCTGGAGAGAGGATCGCTGATAGTGAAAAGTAGTGGGCCTCCGCTCACTACCAAACCCGAGATACTACCCTCATCGCTAGGGAGCCTCTCGCTCCCCTCAGATGGAGCTCCAAGCCACCGAGAGTAAGGCAGACTGGAATCTATAAACTGGGACTAACCCAATATTTAAAACAATCAGAGTAAAAAGAAAATTGCCTGAAGATCCAAAAGTAATCGGGAGGGAAACCTCCTAAAACCAAGGATCCCATGGCCTTTCTCTCCATCCTGACGGGCTTCTGACTGAAGTCAAAATCACCCCGGACAAATTAAGAAAATGCCCCTCAGGACAAGAGATCTGGACAAAGACACTAGAGAGTGATTCCCTCAACTAGTAGTCCAGGTAAATCTGTTAAAACAGATTCGAAAATAGCGCCACTCCACTTCCTCAGCATACACCGAGTCTCTTGCTGAGATGAGACCTTGGCAAAAGGAATGAGGTCCAAGAAGGGCCACATGACTATCCTTACCACCAAAACACAGAGCCAGCGATGGCTTGAAGAAGGACTGGAGGGAATGACCTGATGAAGCTAACCTCACAAAACTGAGGAAAAATCCTCATGTCTATATAGACTAAAATAGCATACAGGAAATCCACCCTGGTGCCCAACACCAGAGAACACTGGTCTAGAATTCTTCTAACTCTCAGGATCGAGTAAGAGAATCCTCAATGTTCTTTTATCAGACGAGACGATTGAACAGAATTGTCTAGATAAGGGATCTACCGCTAGATCTGGATTCTGGCAACTGCCAAAGAATCCTTGGATTCCTAAAAAGGCTCCGAGACCGAAACGGAGGAGCAATGTACTGGAAATGCTGGTCCAGAAAAAACAACCCTAGGAACCGGAAATGTTCCCTAAGGATGAAAGAAAAAAGGTATGATACCCTTCCTCAACAGAAGACCTGCACTGCTCTATCCATACCAAAGGTAGGGTGTACCTTATAGTCTCCCTCAGGAACGAGGAGACATGAACATTTTTAAGATCACAAAAGGGCGGGAGGTGCCTCCCTCTATGGGACCATGAAAAGAATGGTTTGAATGATATCTCAAAGCTTGCCCTGTGATAGATACCCGGATAATGACTCAAAGAGAACAAAACCCATCTGGGAAGGCATCCCTCTCTCTGAAAACAGGATCAAAAGAAGGAAAATGCCCTGGGAGGCTAAGGCTTGAAACCTAGCTATGACCTCAAAGACCCATGTATCGGTACGTCCCTGAACCAAGCAACTAAAAGAGTGATAGATTGTCCCCAATGCAATCCAATATAGGACCTGGGACTGGCCCTTCCTGCCAATCTAGTTTTGGCGGGCCTCTGCTCTGCTTGGACTTAATCCAGGAGTGAAAACAGCTTTCAAAAACCCATGTAAATCTCCGCTTAACAGAGGTCTCTGACGCTGGGCATTAACCTGGACTAAAGGACAAATCAGATTCGATTTCTCATCAAACGGTAAAACCGTGGAAGAGCGGAACCAAGTTCGATCTCTCTTTCAAACAGAAGTAGAGATCTTAGATTCAGAAGTGATGTATGACAGAATGATACAAGGCCTGAACAGAAAAACCCTGAAGCCCTAGCTTTGGAGCAAGGAATCTGCGAAATCACAGATAAAAGAATTATAAGCTCCAAGGCCTTAATTCTTTCAAGAGAATATCGAGGTAACCAATCCCCTCGAATCGAGACAGAGACCTCCAATAGGAAGTCTCCAGAAAAAACTGTGACAACCAAAGTCATCGGTACATAAGATATCCCTTGAGATGAAACATCTTCATAAAAAGATTTTCCTTTATAACCAAGAGCTCTAAAATATCCTTAAAAGGAATAGTAGAAAACAAGTAGGGATGGGCAACACAACCCCCCATAGAGCCCGGAACCGGGATCTTGAAAAACAAACAGAAGAAGAGGAATAGGATTATCATCCTTCCCCACTCACCTTAATCCCATTTGCCCTCTGATTTAGGGTTCTGAAATTCGACTGGCAGATCAGTACTAGGCATCTCTAATATCGTCAAAATCTCTCTTAGATGGAAGCACAGGCGTGCTACCTAAAATCTAAAGGCAAAATCCTTCTCTTCCGGAGGAATTGAAGCAGAAGGCTCTGACCCAGAAGGTCCATGCTCTGAAGCCTCAGAAAGAACCGCATCCTCAGATGACTGGTCTGATACAACCGACAATTTACATGATGCACCCTGAGAAGAAGTGCATGGGTTAACCCTTCATTTGCGCATAGCCATACGGGGCAAAATGACTAAGGCCGCAGACATCGCCATACGGAACTGCGCAGTAATGTCTGGTGGAAAAAGGCCCCCTCCAGGAGGAGGATTAGCGGGGCAAGGGAAAGTTGCATGTGTAGGATCAGATGACTGTAGGGGACACACCTCATGGGACAAAGAGTCCTCAGAGGCGGAAGGCACAGTGGCATCTAACATCTCAACATTGGTTGATGAAAACACCCTGTTGAGGCATATGGAACATAATTGAGAGGGCTGGATTACCTGGGCCTCCTCATATTATACACAGGTATCGAATTCAGATGTAGAGGACGCATCCTCTAAAAAATCAGAATCCTCCATAACTAGGTAACTTTATATATAAATAAAGTAAACAAACAACTGGCACCTATACTCCCAATGGCTGGGGCACTCACCACCTCCTATGACCCAGACAGTGTAGAGAAACTCGCTCCTCTCTGTAGTCACTCAGTCAAGAATAGGAAATGGAAACCGTAACCCCTCCCGGTCACACGGTGCAATGCAGGACCTCCCCTGCTAAAGGAAAAACGTGCCAAGTCTAATAAAACTGTGCAGCTCTCAAAGTAAAGGAGAAACCTGTACGTTCCATATCAGCCTATGAGCCCAAAACATCTCACACACAGAAGCAGCATAAATCACATAAACAAATATGATTACCAACCCACTGTTCAATGATTGCCCTCAGGAGATATTAATCCTTGATTCCATAAAGATAAAGGAGTCTCACTGTGACCCTGTCTTCTAGCGTTAACATTTATGTGTAAAAATGAAACAAGCTTACTGGAATCTATGCCATGGAACAGAAACAAGTGTTACAGACTGTAGCATCGCTTCTGACATGGACTTGAGTGAAGAAAAGCAGACAGCAAAACTCGTCAACTCTGATTGCTTAGGAGCTGTTACTATCAGTTTGGATGGTTTCGCAGAAAGACTCTCCCTGCATCTCCAGACTCTAACTTTCATCAATGCTCTCACTGAGAGGCTGACAAGACTACTTAAAACTCCAGTCTCATATCGAAAGGCAGATACCCTTCCTAAGAAACTACTCCGAAATCTTCTGACACTTCTCTGCCAACCTCCTGTGACGAAAGGCAAAGAATGACTGGGGGATGAGGGAAGTGGGGGAGGTATTTAATCCTTTGGCTGAGGTGTCTTTGCCTCCTCCTGGTGGCCAGGTTC
>CAJPDP010144101.1:0-10176 GCA_905336975.1 Bombina variegata variegata | reverse complement strand
CTCCCCAATTTGACATGATTAAGAAAGAGCTGGGTACAATCGTCTCAGAAATAACTGTGCTCTCTGCTGAGGTTAGACAGTTTTCTAATAGAATGCTCGAGGCAGAGAACAGGATTTCTGACTTAGAAGATCAAGTCAATATCCAAGGTAACATATTTACTAAACAAGATTCTAAAATCAATAATCTGCAGTTGCGCCTTGACGATTTAGAGGATCGTTCAAGACTCAACAATATTAGAATAGTGTGTTTCCCTGAAACCCCGGAATTTGACGACCTTATAAAATTTACCTCAATGGTTTTGCCCCAGGCCCTGGGTTTTCCACCTCATCAGTTACCAGTAGCCATAGAAAGAGCTCATAGAATGGGTCCCAGGAAACCCCATACAGAAGGTGCTTCTAGGAGTAGAATGTGTATCTTTAAAGTCATACATTTTCAGGATAAAATAGAGCTGTTTGAAATTGCTTAAAAAAAGTGATCCCCTTATGTTTGTAAACCATAAGATTTTATTATTTCAGGATTTTTCTAGCGAAAACCTCCTTGAAAAGGAAGATGATGGCCCCTTATTGCACTCATTTAATAAACAAGGGAATGGAAGCTAGGATGATTTACCCTGCTAAAATTGTTGAGCACAATGGCTCTAGGCTGGTATTTTTGAATGTCGTAGAGGTCAAAGAGTTTCTGGGCTCCAAGTAAGATTTAGGTTCACTTTAATCCTCAATTAATATTGTTTAATGGATAGAATGTTTCCCACTGGTTGGTATAACCTGTCTTTCCTGTAAGTCAATTAGTTTGTATCTGGAGAAATTCCAATATGTTTGCAGGAATAGGTTTATATGTATTTCTTGTTTGTTTTTTCCCTTCCCTGTATCCCCCTCCTCATGGTCCGCTGGTTGATGGATTTAGTTTAGGTGAATATGAATTTTAAAATTTTATCTTGGAATGTAGGAGGGATATCTTTCCCCCATGAAGCGTAAAATGATTATTAAATCTTTTGGCTAAATCTAAACCTGATATTGTATTCCTTCAGGAGACGCATCTTAAAGATCAAGAAGCCGCAAAACTTAAGATAAAATGGGTAGGCGAGGTAATTACTACCTCATCCACAAATAGGAAATGTGACATAGCAATCTTAATAAACAAATCACTGGACTATAAGATTCTACAGGTGGAGTTAGATCCCGCTTCTCGATTTATCGTATTACAAATTTTAATAAATAATACCAAGTTTATTCTTTGTAACATCTATGGTCCAAATACATTTTTAGTAGAATTTTGGGAGAATATTAAAATCAAAGTATTTCCCTTTTATTAATGAGAACTTGGTTGTTGGAGGTGATTTTAGTATGACGCTATGTCCAGAACTGGACAGATTTTCACAAAAAAATATTCCAAAGAATAAGAGAAGTTCTAAATATTTTATTAAGTTCTGTCAGAATCAGAAGCTGAAATTGGTCTATATTTGGCATAGTTTAAATCCAGACGTCTTACTCTCTTCCTGTGAATCCAAAGCGCACAGAACCTTTTCTCGGATTGATTTTTAGTTTCGGAATTTTTATTCTGAAAACAGAGGCAGGAATAGGTGAGATCTTGATTTCGGACCACGCGATCATTTCTCTTATTCCATTATCAGGATAAGTCTAAAGCGAAAGCTTTCATGCTTTCTTATCCTTGTCATCTTTATAATGATTCTAGGTTCGCATTATGGCTAAAACAGAAGTTGAAGGATTACTGTACACATAACATTTCATATGTTAATAAAATAGAAACCTTTTGGGAGGCATCTAAAGCGGTTTTATGCAGTGAAATCAAGGCATATCTTGATATCCGGAACAAAAAGAAACAAGCCTTTGAAATACAATTAACTAATAAATTTAGAAATCCCTACAAAAAATATCTTGGGGATCACTCTATCGGGAATTCGCATAAATATCTGGCTATGAGGAAGGAGAGATATATATATTTTTAATGCAAAAACTACAAGAAGAAGTAGTTTAAATGAATCTATTTTAGGAGCTTCCAGGGTTGTTCAGCAAAGAATTTAGCCAGACAAAAATAGGAAAACGAATAACTTTATACTTGCCATTCAGGATGGGGATAATCGTTTTTTAGATACAAAAGAAATAAGTAATGTATTTTTTTTTTATTTTTATTTTTTTTAATATCAACAACTTTATACTGAAGTGGACGTTAACATTTTCAATCAAGAGAATTTCTGGTCAAAGACAGTATTACCGAGGATACAGAATGAGGATTTAGAATCTCTTAATGCTCCCATTACTATAGAAGAGATTAGTAAAGCAATCGATACATCCAAACTCAACAAAGCAGCTGGTCCGAATGGTTTCCCAGCAGAACATTATGAGTATAGCTGAAGAGTTAATTCCAATTTTAGAGAAACTCTTTAATAGTTACTTTTCTTCTGATAATCTGATCTCAGACCTTTATTCGGCAGCAAACATTTCCTGATTTTAAAGAAAGGTTAATACCCAGAGGACCCAGCATCTTATAGACCCATTTCTGTGCTTAACGCGGACTATAAAATCTTGGCCTCTATTATCTCTTCTAGACTTGTTTCGCGTCTGGATAAACTTATCCATCCAGACCAGTCTGGCTTTATGACATCTAGAAACCCTGCTAAAAATCTACGTAAGCTAACTACTTTTGTTGGCTATGTTTGGAATTTGGATCAATTTAAGAAGAAGAGTGACTTCAAGGATGTAGCTATCCTTACATTAGACGCCGTCAAAGCATTTGACAGTATATCTTGGGCGCATCTTTTTAAAACGTTGGCAAAGTTCGGCTTCTCAAATAACTGTTCAATTTATTAAACTATATCGGAACCCAATATCGTTCCTTCTTATTAATGGTAATTTGCCCCCAAAAATGACATTGCATAGGGGTTCAAGGCAGGGGTGTGCCCTCTTTCACCCCTACTATTTAACATTGCTTTGGAGCCTTCGGCAGTTTGACTAAGAGAGGTGTTAACTGGGATTCCAGTTGGTACCAAAAGTTTAAAAATTGTACTTTACGCAGATGATTTATTAATATTTTTACAAAATATGTCTCACTCAATTCCTGCTGTAGTGCAATGGTTAGATGAGTTTAGCTCTTTTGTGGGATATAAAGTTAATCTTGAGAAAAGTGAACTTATGTGGGTTGGTAAACATAGCGTAAAACGACCTAAGACCTCATTTAGAATAGTTGATGCAATTAAATATCTTTGTCTAGAAATACATAAAGATCCTAAGTATTGGTATCAAGCAAACTTTATATCACTCTTTCAAAAGATCAAAGAAGAATCTTGAGTTATGGGCAGCTTTTCAGTTATCTATCACAGCACGTATAATTTTAATCAAAATTATTTTTCCGCGCATTCTGTATCCTCTGCAAAATTTACCTCTTTTTATATTAAATAAAGATCTACGTTAACTTTCTTCGTGGTTCTCTAAATGTATTTGGAAATCTAAGAAATCTCGAATTTCCCTTAGTAGGCTCTTGCAAAAATACTCTACAGCTGGTCTAGCCCTTCCCAATTTGAGATTTTATAATTGGGCTGCTATGCTCAAAATAGCTATAGACTGGATTGCTCAAACCAATCAGGTCACTTCTACGGATATGGAATCATATCTTATTGCTCCATGGTCTTTAAAAGCCTTACTACATTGTACATCACGGAATCTTCCTTCGAATGTCACTCCTTCGATCAATCAAAAATATAATCTTAGCATGGCATAAGTTTTGCAATGTTTTAAATCTAGATTTCTTTTTCTCAGAATTCTTGCCTTTCAGAGGTAACCCTCTTTTTACCCCTGGTATAGATCAAAAGATATTTCAAGGTTGGCAGGATAGAGGCCTTAAAGATATTCAACAACTGTTGGACACGGATCATCAGATGCTCCCGTGGGAGACTATTTTCCAACATTTCTCTCCCCCTCGTTTAAACTGTTTTGCATATTTACAAATACGTCCTATTTGCTTGCAGAAATGGTATCGCTCTACTAATGTCGTGTGGTCCGAAGTCGAGACTTGCATTCAAAAATTTATATCTGGCAATGCCTCAATTTCTTTAATATATGATATGCTTACTAAACAAAGCCTATCAGCCTTAGATAAATTATGTAGCTTTTGGCTACCTATTATTCCCACAATAGATGGTGATAGAATTAAACAGTTTTATCACTATAGCTAAATATCCAATTTCTGTGAGTTGGAAGGAATCTCATATGAAATTAATTAATGATTTTTATTTATCTCCTTATAAATTATCTAAATTTTACCCAACTAAACCGGCTGTTTGTCCGCGCTGTTCTAATCTCAGAGTGGATCTTTCTCATATGTTTTAATACTGTCCTAAAATTAAACAACTATGGCAGTCCAACTATGGAGTCCAATTTTGGCTTAGTAAAATTTATAACATGACTTTCTCTTTTTCTCTGGAAGATATTGTATTATTAGTGTCCAACTCTAAGGGTAGTCCTCAGATGCACATTGTAAATACCATTATATTGATAGTTAGATATCATATAGTTAAAAATTGGATCGCCAAACGCCCACCTAGTCTGGTTCAGATTTTAAGGGGAATTCAAGTACAAATTGTATACAAATCATTTCATCTATACCAGGCGAAAAGAGAAAAGAATTAAAAAGTTCTTAGTAGGATGGGTTCCCATTATTAAGTCGTATCCAATTTCTCTACAGAAACAGATCTTATCTCCGTTTGTATCCTCTATCAGTTTTGCGGAACTGGTTTTGTTAGACATTTTTCCATATACTTGGATTATGAATTATAGAGAAATTCATTAGGCTTGGTTGAATCTGCTCTATGGGGGCGCAAGGGCTCGAGATACCAGCGGACCATGTCAGGGTGTGTTGGGGGTTTCTTTGTGCTTTGTTTTTTCTCTCCCCTTGTTTTTGTGGCTGGTGTGTTTGTTCATAAATAAGGTAAAAAATATAGACAAACTTTTTTTCTTTGTAAACAATTCTCTAATAGAGGAATACAGAATGTGACAATACTCAATGTTTCGGAGTGTATGTTTAACACTTTATGCAGTTTTTTTTTCTTCTTTATATCGTGATTACATACTAAGTCCTACGTGACACACAATGATATTGTATCCATGTTTTGTCATTTTTGGCTATTAATGATAAATATATTTAAAAAAAAAAAAAAAAAAAAGTTGGAGAAATGAGAAGAACCTGATTGTCAAAAAATTCTTAAATAAAGAGTTGAAATGGATAGCCCAGAGAGATCACATGATGTATTAGACACTTGGTGCTGAAAAAAGCAGAAATATTAAGTATATATATATATATATTAATAATAGTATGTTTGTTATAAAACATGGTATGAGAACACATCAGAAAAGGGGGATATTAATCCCTGTCTATTATAAAATTTAGATTTTGACAGGAAATTAGGAGAATCCTGAAGTTTAGTGCAAAATTAAAAGATGCTATTATAAAATTTTAGATTTTGACTGGAAATTAGGATAATCTGCAGTTTAACGCAAAATTAAAAGATGCTAAGGGTAATATGAAGACCAATCCATAGGATTTACATTTAAAAAGTTCTACGTGACTGGTCTTTAAAAGGCTTTTATAAAATGAGGAGCTCCAATAACATGGGAATAAAATTAAAATGTACTCCAGCTTCAGTCATAATTTTGTTTTTTTTTTCCGTCTCGTCGTTGAGGAAGATAACTGAAGCATTAGGTGGAACAAATTAATAACTAAGAGTCATTTAAGTGAGTTCTGATTTTATATTCCTTGAGGCAGTTAACTTCATATATCTGTGCTGGGAAAATGGGGATAAAATATAGAAAAAGAGGTTCTTCTAGTGAGAGAAAAGATTATCTTCTAGGGAAAACCTTTTTTTCTCTAATATTTGAAGTTCACAGAGAGGGGAGACTAAGAAGCATAGCTAACTTATATAATTGATTAAAGTACAACTTTTTAGTAAAGAAAGGGCTGAGTCTACATACCAGAAGGAAGAATAACGTGGGAGGTATTTTTAAGTAAATGGCTTTTGTGATACAAGTATAGGGTTGATGGGCAGTTGAAGAGTCTCCGGTAAATGCATGGCATTTCAATATAGTGATTTTAGCTAAATTAATATAACAATTAGCTAAACCTAAGGTGAAAATAAAGAACAAAAATGTTACTATCTTATATGGGCTAAGATGCCTTTCTGAGCATTAGGCATGTAATTTGAACCATTCTTAAAATTAACATTAACATTTATCAGGGGCCAGAAATCCTGCTTGAGAACTCCTAGTCTCTAATTAAATGGATTCAAGTCACCAGGGATCCTTGAGTTACTAGTTAATGAGTTTTACAATTTGAATCTGAAAGAAGATCCATAATTGGAGGAAGTAGAATGGTAAATTTGATAGACATGTCGAGATGGGGTGTTACTGGGTACAAAAACTGGGTTGGCCAGAGAGGGGTTACTAAAAAGGAAAGTGTGCCTGAGAACTACCACAATGTTTCTGGATAGGCTTCCAAAAGGGGTGATTTTTGTGGGATTTTGCTAAACTTTTTTATTTAAAATAACCCTGCAAAAAATCCTAGGCAGTTGTGGAATTTATTCTTACTCCCTAATTAAATCTCTCTTTGTATCAGAAATTATGTGCTAAAAAGGTCTCCAATTACACACTGCTACGAGTGTCAACCACCAGGACTGCTCCTCCTTACCTTTTTTTGAGAACATGGTAGTGTTTTGTGAAAGTTGGAAGTATTTGATGGCTGAAAGGCATGGTAATACATAGACGTTGGGATTATGTGAGATTTTTTTCTTTATAATAATGATTTTGTCTTGTGGGGGCTAGACAATATGGTGCCTATTTCAAAGCCAAGCAACATTAGGGATTTTGTTAAAAAGATTTCTCTCTGTTTACAATGCAACCCAAATTCTCCAGAAAATAAATTGTTGAAGTTAGGAATAAAGTATGGATGGGTTCTGATATATAAGAAGGATATAACCTACATAGGGTTTTAATTGGATTCCTCTGGGTCAGGTCACCACTGGTTTTCATAATTTTTTTTAAAAAATCCAGATTCCAGACAGATAAAAAGACGGGCCTGTAAATTGCTGAATAATAATCCTCCATGATGAATCTTAACAATTCAGTATCCATCAATTAAATGTATTTACCATACAATCTTTGTCCATGAGAGAGTCTCAACTTTGTTGGGGTTGTCTTCTTTACCAAAAACAGTTTGCTTATATAACTGGTCTGATTAGATGAGGAAGTATCAATCTATTGTTTGCTTTAGGGGAAAACATTGAGTTTTCTGTGTTTCTAAAAATTTGCTCTTGGATGATCAGTTTTATTAGAGTGATTTTGGAGAAATAAATTAAATGTGTTGTGAACTTTATTAGAAGATGGTATAACACCCATGGGTGTGGTGTTATGTATGCTCAATTTGTGTGGAATTTGGCTAGTTTGCCACCAATATTTTTCTAGGTAAAAAGGTGTGGGTTTGGGCATTACCTGAAGGGATTCTTGATTACACTTTTGTCCTTGATCCCCTGGATTGCCACGGTCTGGCTGGAGCAGGAAATAAAGTTTTATTTAAAGGGATAGTAAAGTCAAAATTAAACTTCAATTGATTGGATACATCATGACATTTTAAACAACTTTCTACTTCTGTTATCAATTTTGCTTAGTTCACTTGGTATCCTTTGTTAAAGAGTATATCCATGCACGCTCCTGAGCTCACCTAAGATTAAACACTGCTGTCATAGATTGCTAAAGAAACATGCATGCTCCTGAGCTATCAGCCTACCTAGCTTTACTCTTCAACAAAGGATGTCAAAAGAACAAAGCACACTTCATAGAAGTAAAGTGGAAACTTGTTTTGCATCACATGCTCTATCTGAATCATGAAAGTTTAATTTTGACTTTACTGTCCTGTTAAAGATTTTTGGTTCTTTGAAACAGGAGACTGCAGCTTTTCCAATTGCTCTTTAGAGTCATTCAAAACAATGGGCTCCATTTTATCAAGCTGCGTTTTCATCTTTGGAGGAACTTTGCTGCAGGCTTACATGTGCAAGCCTGCAGACGAAAGTTTAAGCAGCATCGACCATCTAACCGCTGCTTCTGAACCGTTAATCCAGCTCTTATTTTGCAGATTACAATCTCCCAGGGCACATTGGACCCGGGTGATTGACAGCCCCTACTCGCGTGCCATTGGGCTAGAGTGGGCAGGGGGTAGCAATGCACAAGCCGAGGACAATATGCAGAAGCAAACCCTGTCCCGTCTGGGCTTTGTTAAATTGGCCCCAATGTTTCATTGGCTACTGTTTTCCTAATTCTGTGGTCCTCATTATGTTTATCTTGGTATACATTTTTTATTGTTTTCTCTTATATCTTTATGCACTGTATTTTTGCAGTAATAAATTCCCACTCTGTCCACACTGATTCTAATCTTTATTTTAAGTATGTACACATACACAATTAGTTACTGTGTTCTATAAAGACAGTTACAGTTGTGCAACCATAAAGATTTAGAAAAAATTACTCTTCCTCCCACTGGCAGGGCTCGCCGAGCAGCAAAGGAGGCGAAGGAAGCTCCAGCACAGCCAGCTCCTGAGAAGGTGAAGGTTGAAGTAAAAAAGTTTGTAAAGATTGGTCGACCTGGTTACAAAGGTGAGACTTGCTGTCCAGTTCTAAATATTTTGCTTTGACCAGCTGCCACAAATCTGAGTATTGGTCTTTGCATGTGAAGCAATAATGTACAGCAGGATTTCTTTTTAACTTTTTGTTTTTTTTGTTTAATAAATAACTTTGGCAGTCCATAAGCTACATAGGAGACATGGGCCATAGTGGCCTTTTATATTTTGTGTTGCAGAGAAAGCATGATTCAGTCTTATACTGTCTAACTGCAGAGAAAGGAATCTAGCGTTTCAAATGCATGATAGAAGTATGACGTTCATTGTCAACAAAAATAATTAAAGTAGATATTTGGAAATTATGTCCTATCTTGTTTATAAATCTACAGCTCTACTTTCTTTCATCCACTCTTAATTTAGTATTTTCAGTTATAATTATAAATCAGGATTGCATCATAATATATTATTTATTTATTTTTAGTAACAAAGCAGAGGGATTCCGAGTCAGGGCAGCAATCTTTATTGTTCCAGGTAAGTACCAGCTGGTATATGGTGCAGGTTCCATTCTTGTCCCTAATGTATTTATTTTCTTTTGAGATGTTGTATATTATAAGTAAAAATATGTCACCCATAGTTTATATATCTGTCTCATTTTTTAGATTGACTATCCAGAGATTGCAGAAAATGTCCTTCCCAGGCACCGCTTTATGTCTGCATACGAACAGAGGATTGAACCCCCAGACCGGCGCTGGCAGTACTTACTCATGGCCGCAGAACCCTATGAGACAATTGCCTTTAAGGTACATAAATCCACTGATATACAATGTACATTTCAATATAATCTTTATAGTGTACCTCATACAATGCTTCTGTCCAACTTCATCAGGTTCCAAGCAGAGAAATTGACAAAGTGGAAGGGAAGTTCTGGACACACTGGAACAAAGAAACAAAACAGGTATAAAAAAAATCGAAATATTTCATTTGTTATTATTATTCTTTATTTATAAAGCGCCAACAGATTCCGCAGCGCTGCTCATGGGTACAAGGATAAAAGTACAACGTAGAAACAATACAATAAAAAACAATTTTACTGACAGATACAGGGGGAATTGAGGGCCCTATTCACGTGGGAACTTACAATCTAGATGGGTAGGAGGAAGGGAAACGGGAGGTGGGGACTTCAAAGGTGGGAATGATATTAGTGGGGAGATGAGGGCTACTGTTAGGTTAGTGAAGTTTATTTGTTATTGAGTCGGTGATGGGCTTCCCTGAACAAAAAGGTCTTTAGGGAACGTTTAAAGGAGGAGAGGTTAGGGGAGAGTCTGACGGCTTGCGGAAGTGCGTTCCAGAGGATTGGTGCCGCATGAGAGAAGTCCTGTACTCTAGCATGAGAGGACGTGATGGTAGTGGACGCAAGGAGCAGGTCATTGTTGGATCTTACAGGGCGGGCTGGAGTATATTTGTTGATGAGTGAGGACAGGTAGGGTGGGGCAGCATTGGTTAGGGCTTTGTAGGTCAGGGTGAGCATTTTGAATGTAATTCTGCTGTGAATGGGGAGCCA
>CAJPDP010143962.1:0-17927 GCA_905336975.1 Bombina variegata variegata | reverse complement strand
TCTGTACATTGTAGAATACAATTAGGTTATATATATTTTGAACCTGCATTCTTCTCTTAGGGTTGATTAATAATCTAAAAATTAACCAAAGTTTATCTCCTCATTAAGTCCCAGTGGTTTTAATCTTTTTGTGTTAAAAATCCACTTATTTTCTTTACATAATAAAATTTGGTCCAAATTCCCCCCCTCTACTTTTAATATCCACTAATTCCAGGACTTTTATTGCTGTTATGAAATTCCATAAAGTGTCTTGCTATGCTGCTGTTTTTAATGCATTTATTTTTTATGTCACGTTTGTGTTCTTTTATTCTTTCCTTGAGTTCTCTATATGTTTTCCCTATATAGAACATGGGGCAGTTACAGGATACGATATATACCACACCTTCACTTTTACAAGTGATGTGTCCCTTGACTCTATGGAGTGTTCCTGAGTTGTAACAAAATGTATCTCCTGTTAGCATATTTATACAAACTGAGCAATGTGTGCATTTAAAATTCCCATCTTTGCGTTTCTTAGTTAGCCAGTTCCCACTAGTTGATTTTAAATGACTATGGACTAACATATCCTTTAGATTTGGAGCTCTCTTAGGAGTCATTAAGGGGGTATTACCTACGAATTTTGCAATGGTCGTCTCGACCAATAAAACATGCCAGTGTTTGTTCAGAATAACTTGAATATTGCGCCATCTTTCATTGTAGGTACTTATGAATCTTGTATATGATTCATTCTTTATCTTATCTTTATTGCCATATAAAAGGGTTTCTCTATCTTTATGTTTTGATTTATAAAATACATTTTTAAACATTTTTGAGAATATCCTCTGTCTTTAAATCTTTTTTTCAAGTTGTTCACTTCTGATTTATATTGATTAAAATCCGTGCAGTTAGGTCTATGTCTAAGATATTGACCATAAGGAATATTTTAAATTAATTTTTTGGGATGATGATTATCAAAGAATAACAGGACATTCCCTGTAGTGTCCTTTCTATATGTGGCAGTTTTTAATTCATTATTTGCGTTCATAATTCGTAGATCTAGAAATGTAATTTCTTCTGAACTATATGTGAATGTAAACTTGAGATTTAGGTCATTTTGATTTAGTCTATTCATAAACTCAATAAGTTTCACCTCAGTGTCCTCCCATAGGAGTAACACATCATCAATAAATCTAAGCCATAGTGCAATTGATGAATTATAGCTCTCATCACAATTTAAGATATAATCATGCTCCCACTTTCCTAGATATAGGCATGCAAAAGTTGGGGCACAACACGTCCCCATCCCTGTTCATAAAAATTAGTTCATAGCATTTGTCCTTAAACACAAAATAATTGTGTCTCAGGATAAATTACAGTAATTCCAGAACCAAATCCGTATGTTTCTTATATTCATGGCCTCTCTGTGTCAAAAAGAATTAGCATGACTTTATCCCTTTTTCGTGGGGTATACTAGAATAGAGAGCCTCAACATCAATTGCTACCAAAATCATTTCAGGTTTGTTTGTAATGCCATTCAGTTTTTTCAAAACATCAAGGGTGTCCTTTACATATGATGGAAGACTTAGTAGACTTGGTCTCAAAAAAAGTTTACATATTGAGAGATCTGTTCTGCTAGGAATCCCATCCCAGAAATTATGGGACGTCCTGGAGGGGGATTTTTCTTTTTATGTAGTTTTGGTAAACTATAAAATGTTGGCGTTATAGGGTACTTCACAAATAAGAAGTCAAACTCTCTCTGATTTATCAATCCTTCATCTTTTGCTCTTTTTAGTATGGATAATAGTTCCTCACTGTATCTTATTGAAGGGTTGAAATGTAGTATTCTATATTGTTTTCTATCTTTCAATAGATGATGACATTCATCAACATTGTCACTTGTATTAAGAATAACTACGTTGCCACCCTTATCAGATGGCTTAATGGTGATTTATGTATCATTTTTAAGTTATTTTAAAGCTTTTCTCTGTTTTTCACTGATATTATCTAAAGTTTGAATGTTGGTATTCAGTAAATCAATATCTCTCTCAACCAATTTTACAAAATTATGTACTAAAGGAGTACTTGAGAGGGCTGGCATATACTTTGATTTGCCTTTCAAATTACTAAATTCTATGCTTTCTAAATTCTCTGTCATGATAGGTTCTTGATCATTGCTTTCACCAGCCAATTCATCTAGAGCTTTAAGGCTTTGCCTCTCATTAATATTTGGAGTAGTTGTTTCAGGTTTATTATCAAAAACTTTTTTAGAACTATTTTCCTAGCAAACTACTTCAAATTTGTCAATTTTATTTACAGGTGAAAAAGTTAACCCCTTTTTTAAAACTTTTTTTTAAAACAATTTGTGGAATTGTCAACTCTTTTCTTGAAAGGTTCACTACATTGATGTCTAGGTGTTGTTCTGCCTCCTCTCTCTTAGTGTATATCTCTGTCTGCCTCTTGTTGTGTCTATGTTTCCTACCCCTCACCTGTATTTGTGGGACTGTGTCCTAAAAAACTCTTTTTTTGATCTCTATATGTTTTACTAGTCTTTTTCTCATCTCCACTAGACGCTTCAGTCTCTGAAACACTTGATGCACTGTATACATAGTCATATATCTTATTCTCCTGATAGTCTGACCAATCCCTCTGGTATTTATTTTTCTTTCTAAATTTTATATAAAGAAAATCTTAATTCTATCTTTGTTAGTCCCATTAGTCTTTCATATTCATCTTTACCTTTCCAGACCTCCACAACACTTTTTGCTGTTGATAAATCACTTTGTGTCTTTATTAATCTTAATTTGTTTTCCTCTATCATTAGATTCATCAAGTTTGTTGAATTCATCCCATTTGAACTGGAAGTTTTCTGTTAGGGGATTATCTAAATTTGCCCCTGGTCTCTTCCTTATTCTAAGACCTCTAGGGATTATTTTCGCCTCTACATACTTCTCCAAACTGGATAACAAAAATTGAAATGAAAATATCCAGTTTGGAGAAGTATGTAGAGGCGAAAATGATCCCTAGAGGTCTTAGAATAAGGAAGAGACCAGGGACAAATTTAGATAATCCCCTAACAGAAAACTTCCAGTTGAAATGGGATGAATTCGCCTCTCAATGTTCAACAAACTGGATGTATCTAATGATAGAGGAAAACAAATTAAGATTAATAAAGACACAAAGTGATTTATCAACAGCAGAAAATTATGTGGAGGTCTGGAAAGGTAAAGATGAATATGAAATACTAATGGGACTAACAAAGATAGAATTAAGAAAAATTCAAGACTCTATACAATTTAGAAAGAAAAAGAAATACCAGAGGGATTGGTCGGACTATCAGGAGAATAGGATATACAACTATGTATACAGTGCATCAAGTGGTTCAGAGACTGAAGCGTCTAGTGGAGATGAGAAAAAGACTAGTAAAACATATAGAGATCAAAAAAAGAGTTTTTTAGGACACAGTCCCACAAATACAGGTGAGGGGGTAGGAAACATAGACACAACAAGAGGCAGACAGAGATATCCACTAAGAGAGAGGAGGCAGAATAACAACTAGACATCAATGTAGTGAACCTTTCAAGAAAATAGTTGACAATTCCACAAATTTAATTTTTAAAAAAGGGGTTAACTTTTTCACCTGTAAATAAAATTGACAGATTTGAAGTAGTTTGCTAGGAAAATAGTTCTAAAAAAGTTTTTGATAATAAACCTGAAACAACTACTCTAAATGTTCATGAGAGGCAAAGCCTTAAAGCTCTAGAGGAATTGGTTGGTGAAAGCAATGATCAAGAACCTATCATGACAGAGAATTTAGAAAGCATAGGATTTAGTAATTTGAAAAACAAATCAAAGTATATGCCAGCCCTCTCAAGTACTCCTTTAGTACATAATTTTGTAAAATTGTTTGGGAGAGATATTAATTTACTGAATACCAACATTCAAACTTTAGATAATCTCAGTGAAAAACAGAGAAAACATTTAAAAGAACTTAAAAATGATACATAAATCACCATTAAGCCATCTGATAAGAGTGGCAACGTAGTTATTCTTAATACAAGTTACTATGTTGATGAATGTCATCATCTATTGAAAGATAGAAAACAATATAGAATACTACATTTCAACCCTTCAATAAGATACAGTGAGGAACTATTATCCATACTAAAAATAGCAAAAGATAAAGGATTGATAAATCAGAGAGTTTGACTTCTTATTTGTGAAGTATCCTATAACGCCAACATTTCATAGTTTACCAAAACTACATAAAAAGAAAAATCCCCCTCCAGGACGTCCCAAACAGAACAGATCTCTCAATATGTAGACTTTTGTTTGAGACCAAGTCTACTAAGTCTTCCATCATATGCAAAGGACACACTTAATGTTTTGAAAAACACTGAATGGCATTACAACCAAACCTGAAAGATTTTGGTAGCAATTGATGTTTAGGCTCTCTATTCTAGTATACCCCATGAAAAAGGGATAGAGTCATGCAAATTCTTTTTGACACAGAGAGGCTATGAATATAAGAAACGGATTTGGTTCTGGAATTACTGTCATTTGTCCTGAGACACAATTATTTTGTGTTTAAGGACAAATGCTATGAACTAATTTTAGGAACAGCGATGGGGACGTGTTGTGCCCCAACTTTTACATGCCTATATCTGGGAAAGTGGGAGCATGATTATATCTTAAATTGTGATTAAAGCTATAATTCATCAATTGCACTATGGCTTAGATTTATCAATGATATGTTCCTCCTGTGGGAGGACACTGAGATGAAACTTATTGAGTTTATGAAAAGACTGAACCAAAATGACTTAAATCTCAAGTTTACATTCACATATAGTTCAGAAGAAATTACGTTTCTAGATCTACGAATTATGAACGCAAATAATGAATTAAAAACTTCCACATATAGAAAGGACACTACAGGGAATGTCCTGTTATCCTTTGACAGTCATCACCCCAAAAATGTAATTGAAAATATTCCTTATTGTCAATATCTTAGACATAGACGTAACTGTACAGCTTTTAGTCAATTTAAATCAGAAGTGAACAATTTGAAAAAAAGATTTAAAGAAAGAGGATATTCTCAAAAATGTTTAAAAAATGCATTTGATAAATCAATACATAAAGATAGAGAAACCCTTTTATATGGCAATAAAGATAAGATAGAGAATGAATCATATACAAGATTCATAAGTACCTACAATGACAGATGGCGCAATATTCAAGTTATTCTGAACAAACACTGGCATGTTTTATTGGTCGATTCGACCATTGCAAGATTTGTAGATAATACTCCCTTAATGACTCCTAAGAGAGCTCCAAATCTAAAGGATATGTTAGTCCATAGTCATTTAAAATCAACTAGTGGGAACTGGCTAACTAAGAAACGCAAAGATGAGAATTTTAAATGCACACATTGCTCAGTTTGTATAAATATGCTTACAGGAGATACATTTTGTGACAACTCAGGAACACTCCATAGAGTCAAGGGACACATCACTTGTAAAAGTGAAGATGTGATATATATGGTATCCTGTAACTGCCCCATGTTCTATATATGGAAAACATATAGAGAACTCAAGGAAAGAATAAAAGAACACAAAGGTGACATAAAAAATAAATGCATTAAAAACAGTAGCGTAGGGGGAACTTCCAGGTGGCAGCCATGATAGGTCATTTGACTTTCAGCTCATTCAACCCTCAGCACAAATCTATATGAAACCCTCTCTCTGTCATTGCATCGCACGTATCTTTTAGGTTTGAACTATCACAGCAAAGCAAGCTCCTTTGTGGATTTGATGCAATAGCCAGCACTCCGGAAAGATCTAGAGGTTGTGGCCTACCATCTTAACTCCCCCGGCAGGGCAATTACTTGCCTCTGTCATTAGTAAGCAGTGACATCCCGCAAGACACTGCAAGCTTTCTAACCAGCAAGACACTACATCTATTTGAAACAATTTTGCATGCCACATCTATGTCTACCGTTTGATGCCAAACATTTCCTATGGAGAGCCCATCAAACTTCCTTGAGGAACTATGCAGCATGCTGGCGAGCCACCATGCATTCTTAGAAGACAAGCTCCATTCAATACCTGCTAGCAACAGCACGTACTCATCTTCACAACCCACCCACACTGAGACCCACATGTTAGGAGGAAGAAGTGGTGGCGCTTTGGGGCCCCGGCGTCCACACCCTGCCTATGATGAGTCTGTGGGAGACCTGGCATACAAGGTCATAGACATGGCGCTGCAACAAGAGAGAGGGCTGACCTGGAGTTTAAAGGCTGCTCCTGGGAGTCCTGCATTTTTATCCCAGGCCTGTACCCCTGTGACTGTGGGGCTCCCGGTAGATGAGCCGCAGAGTAGATCGCTTACAGAATCCAATTCGCCGGTGCTCCCACCTCGGGTGCAGGATGACAGCTACATAAGATCATTGATGCACATTATTTACTCATCTCTAGCTAGCCTGAGGCTGAATGTGTTCCATCGAGTGGAAGGACAACCCTTATCAGCATTGCAGCGGCTGCATTCGCACTGCCAAACATCTTCACCATACTTTAGATGGGATCCTGGAGGTCCGTATGCGCTATGTGATCAGGAGACAGATCAGAGGCCGTAGACTGTTTTCCCTGTCCCCCATGTGATTTGCTTGCCGATGTGGAGGAATGCTGTTGGACTGATTTTAGGGGACATACCTTAGATTTACCTGCTCAACTTGACGCTAGGAACAAGGTAAATACTCATATATTATGTCCGGGCTTTGGACGTGCTTGTGCAAACCAGACACCTGTGGACTCATATTGTGGGTAACTGGTTCTACTTTGCTTAGGGGTTTAGTTGCAGGCTACTCATGGTGATTGCTTTTTCGGGTAACTTTTATTGTTGTTTTTCAGCGTAACAAACAATACAGTATATGAACCCCACCTGTTACTGTTGTGGCCTGTATCACAGTGTGCCCCTTTTTTTTTCTCTAGGGCATTGGCATCGCTTTTGGCACAGGCTGGCTAGTGTCTTGGGTGGAGGAGTGAGGTTTTACACATTTATGCTTCTTGTGCTATATTTAAATGCCAGTCTTGTCTATAGACTGGATTGGCACAGTATTAGTCTTTCCACACATTGTTTTTTAAATAGTATAGGTGGTCCAGATTACTAACATACAAATTTCACAGGTTGAACCCTAGTTCAATTTTTAGTATATACTGCAAACCTTTTATCTGTACCCCAACTACCAGCATAGCCCAACCTATGTCTTAAAGCACTATTTATTTTAGTACAAACCCTTCCCCACAAGTGCTCACACAACTGTATGGCCCCTTATGTTTTGCACATAGCATCAAGAGGTGAACCGCTGCACTTTGTTTCATCGATAATTTTCCCTAAAAGTCAGTGTATACACTCTTAAGTTTTAATTACCCTAACGGACCTTAGTATACCCCACAGACAAGTTTACCAAGCAACCTACCTCCCTTAGCTAATTCATGGCCGGATTGTCTCCTTCCCTTCCCCCCACCCCATCTAAACTGTACGAGGGGATCTCCGGAGTCATACCTATATCTCCTTTTAGATCCATATTTTGTTTGACTTTTAACTGAATGACAGGTGTTGGTACTTAAATTCCCAGTGTCTTCCTTAAAACTACCAGTTATTGCAATATGAAACTCCAAAACCTAAGGTAAATCTGTTGAGATCCATAAGTGGTCTCTCCAATTTCAGTTAGCCTTCTGTTAAAGTTGATTTGTTAAATGGTTAAGGGTCCAAAAGCGGCCCTCTATATGAGTGGGAAGGCTTAGACTTGCATCGGCATGACCTTATTACCAGTTATTGCAATATATAAATCCAAAACCTGAGGTAAATCTGTCAAGATCCATAAGTGGTCTCTTCTCTTACAGTTAGCCCTCTGTTAAAGTAGATTTGTTAAAAGGTTAAGGGTCCAAAAGTAGCCCCCTCTATGAGTGGGAAGGCTTAGATTTACATCAGCATGACCATGTTATGTTTCTATACAGCATCATTTGAACTAGCTACTCCGTGTCATATTGATAACCGACTAGTTTAATCTTACTTCGATTCATGATATGTAATGCTATATGATAAGCTTTATAATCTGTTTTCTTTGAGAAGTAATTGCGCAATGCTCTAATACTTTGTATACCAAATTTTACCTCAATAAAAAAAAACAATAAATCGATAAAAAAAAAAACAGTAGCATAGCATGACACTTTATGGAGTTTCATAACAGTAATAAAAATCTTTTGCATTTTAGAGGCCTGGAATTAGTGGATATTAAAAGTAGAGAGGGCAATTTGGACCAAATTTTATTATGTAAAGAAAGCAAGTGGATTTTCAACACAAAATGTTTAAAACCACTGGGACTTAATGAGGAGATACACTTTGGTTCATTTTTAGGTGATTAATCAACCTTAAGAGAAGAATGCAGGTTCAAAATATATATAACCTAATTGTATTCTACAATGTACAGAAATTTGCATATTTAAAATCCCATTTATATATATATTTTTGTGAGATAGTTATATAATGAAGATCCTCTTGAGTAGGTACTTAGAAATCCTTAAAATCCAATTATAGTGGTCCGGTGGGCGGGGCGATTGGAAAGCAGCAAGAAAACGGAGCTCTGTGATTTTGTTTTAAATAACTGTACAAAACTCTGCTCTCCCAGTCACCCCAGTGGGATCTTCTTGCCAGGCAAGCAGCTGACGACAGCGCAGGCAGACGCTGGACTCTGACATCGGTCCTGGCCCACGGATGGTAGAAGGCAGAGGCGCGAACAGTCGCCATTTTGGACAGTTGCTCCGGATCTTCCCTGTACAGCTGGCGTCCCAGTAGAGCAATAACAGTCCCTTGGGGAAGAGAAGAAAGACCGCTCCATCACACAGAACCTGTCTCACAGGACTCCCAGCTGATGGACTTGTGCAGCTTAACAAGCTCAGAGCATATAGATGCCATACTGAGACACGGTCTCACACTGTGCTCCAGGGTCCCTTCTGCTACACCTCAGGCCTGTACTTCTAACTCAATATTGGGGTGGGAGGCAAGGGAGAGGAAACATTAACCCATCACCCCTGGAACCAGAGGAGCCGCACTCGGCCTCCTGAACTAGACAGATGCAGGCAGCACCCACAGGGGACAGGGTAAGACAATATAAACCGACACCTCAGAACACCTCCTGCCTTCCAGTCTCCTTTTTATTTGATCTCACGCCCCGCTTTGTAGTTTGGGGGTGCAGTGGAGAGGTCACTCTATCTTACTAATTGGTTCCCTAACCTTGTGGCATTATAAGCAAGTCTGCACGCTTGCATTGGCATACATATACCCCTTATCTCAGTTTAGGCGGGTGTGCAATTTGAAGCAGGAGACCGCTACAGAATACCAGCCTGGGCTACCCTCTTTTCAAAGACTGTACACATTGCCTAGATTCTAACGTTGTCTCTGTGAGGACTGTGCTCTACTGTCAGCAACTATCAGGGTTCTAGCTGCAGTAATAATACCGCTTTGTGGCCTGATAACGTTACACTACTTAAAAGAGTAGACTATACACAAATTCTTGCTTCTGCTCTATGAAAGTTAACGATTATTTTAAAAGGCTGTCTCCGCCTCTAACAGACACCATGAGCCACAGATCCAGGACACAAGACAAGAAATCTAAACACTCCACAGAAATACATGCAACCAACTCCTCTCCACTGGATAATGATAACACTTCCTCAGGAGATCACGGTTCCCTGCTACAGGAACTCAAAGCTTTTTTCTTACCAAAAATGGATTTGCTGCAGGCTGGCGTGGATACCCTAACCAATGAAGGGAGAGCGTTCTCTATACACCTTACGGCCGCAGAACATAGAATCTCAGAGGTTGAAGATAGGCAACAAGATTCGGCCGGCTCCATGAAGAACCTCTTAAAGCAAAATAAATACCTGCAAGATAAAGTCAAAGATTTGGAGAACCGCAGTCGGCGAAATAATTTACGGATCGTGGGAGTGCCAGAAACTGTCAGAGATAAGAATTACTGGACTTTGCTGCATCCACCCTTCCTAAGCTGTTAGGGATGCCTTCAGAGCGCATACCAATAGACATTGAAAGATCACACCGTATAAGCCCAGATAGACACCTGGGCAACTCCAAGGATAGGCCTTGTCAAGTCATCTTTAAATGCTTAAATTATCAGGATAAGCTGGCTATTTTAAGAGCCTACAGAGCTGCAAAAAAACTTAAATATGAATATTGTCGCTTCCTGCTATTTCAGGACTTCTCTGTGGAGGTAACTAGAAGACGTAAAGACTTTGCCCCACTCTGTTCACAACTTCATGAGCAAGGTCGTCAGGTCACCCTCCTGTACCCAGCCAAGCTGAAACTTCAAACGAATTCAGGACCTAAGATCTTTCACTCACCTGCAGCGGTACAGGCCTACTTGGCCTCAGAGAGGAGGCAGGACGTTGGTTGATGCTTCACTGTTGAGGATTTGTATTTCTTTCTTTAGCCTTTACAATAATATATAATGTGTGTAAGCTTACATTCACTGATGCTAACTTTGGCCTCTGTGATAACCTTTTTTCTAATGGGTTTATGCGGTTCACCATACATTTTATTGTGTTATGTTCCTAGAGATATTTTAGGCTCTAGTCATATGCTAGACACATGCAAGCCAGATCTACATCATAGCCTATATAAGAAGCAAACGCTGTATTATCAAAGTTCATTAAACTGTTGTTCTTGTGCTGGATGTATCTACTTTATCCCACCCACTGCCTTAATAACACTACCCTATTACAATGGCCTCTCTAGAGTGACTGAGTGTTCTTTTACACCCTACTATTTATCATTAAGAACAGGTGAGATGCTGCTTCCTTTAAGGGAAACACTATTTTATATGGCACACACTAAATGGTTACCTGATTATGCCCACACTCCCATAAGGTCATGTTACTTTAAAAGACCTTGCCCTACATATATACTGCCTAACCATGCTGGCATTGAAGTATAACTCAATCATATCATTCAAGTCTGCAGGGCACACTCCATTAGATATGGGATATCTAGCACATTGCTGGCTTATACTACAGCGATTCAGAGGAGATTATTGTGGGTTGTTTGCATCACTCTGCTTTGGAAAATGCTATTATTTTTTGCATTAATCTCTGTTTTTCTTGCTACCTTTTATCAGGTTGGAACCTGGGTGCCTGTGCTCTCGTCCCCCACAGACCACGTGTATTGGGCGCTTCTTCTTCTGTATCGCCTAACTGTAAGTTTCAGCGGATACCTAAACCTCCCTTCACACACTGTGATGATGTATGATGTGAGCCCTTTTCCCCTTTTTAGGATAATACTCTTAGGGGAACAGTATGTGACCACCTGGACATATATAGGCATTGCTGTTAGCTTTCTCCCGCTTCATCTGACTTTCTCGCCCAATGGCGGTGGCCTCAGCCTACTAGCATACCCCTCCATTAGCCAAGTTTCTGTATACCTCATTGCTTTCAATCAGCCCTATACATTACCTTTGACATTACATGACTACACAACTTAAATTGATCTCGTGGAATGTGGGGGGTATCACCTCGCCAGCAAAGAGAAGCATGATTTTACAGCACTTAAAAACATTACATGCGGACATAGCGTTACTCCAGGAAACTAAACTATCCACGGAGGAACATGAAAAATTAAAAACTCACTGAGTGGGACAGATCTTATTTTCCCCTACTGAGGGTAGGAAAAGAGGGGTGGCCATTTTGGTCAGAAGAGGCCTCCCATCTCGTTTTCAATGGTAGAGATAGATCAGAAAGGCAGGTATATTATATCCCTATTACAAGATAATTCTGTTAACTATACCATCTGTAATGTATATGGCCCCAATGAGTACAGCCCCAGTTTTTGGACGACTCTACTAGCAAAAATAATCACTTATAATGCTCCTATAATTATGGGGGGAGACTTCAATTTAGTTCAGGCACTACCTCTGGATAGGTTTAAGGATCCTGCCTCTTCCACCACTTCAAAAATAGGAATGGCTAGATATAAAAGAGAAGTGACACTGATTAAATCTCTCAAAGACACTCTAGACCTTGTAGATATATGGAGGGCGCAGAATCCAATCAGTAAAGATTACACTTGTTTATCTAAATCACATAGCACCCTTTCAAGAATTGACTATTTCTTAACTCCTCTAATATAGCATCACAAATCCACTGTACAGTTATTGGCCAAATAACGATCTCGGAGCACGCCCCGATTAGTCTCATACTCCAACCATTACCCAGTAAACCTCCTGAGAAGGCATGGAGATTCCCAACTTATTTATACAGCAATATTAATTTTCATCAACATCTTAAATCCTCCTGGATTCATTGCGCATCAGATAATGCCCAACATAACAATAACCCAAACCTATTCTGGCATGCCTCAAAGGCGGTAATGAGAGGACATATTACGTCCTTCACAGCTCATTATAATAAAAATCTTAAAAGGGTAGACAGTGAATTCCTCTCCAAACTCACTGAAGCATATAATATATATTTGACTGAAACCCACACCAATATCTAAGCAAAATTACTATGATCTTAAACAAACCAGAGACACCTTTTTAGCCCAACAGGACAACAACTTCTATATACACATGCAGGGCAGGTACTTCAGGCATGGCAATAAGACAGGTAAACTCTTAGCAGATTTGACTAGGTTGTACAGTCCAAAATCTTACATCATGGCTATTAACTCCCACTCTCACTTAACATCGAAACCTAATGAAATCATGACAGAATTTGTAAATTACTACACTTCCTTATATACCAGTCAAAGGGTTAACATGGATGCAAAACAACACTTCTGGGACTCCATACTGATTCCCAAGCTATCAGAAGAGCAAAAATCTCTGCTCAATGCCAACATACAAACGCGTGAGGTGATTAAGGCCATACGCAATACTAAATTGGGCAAAGCAGCGGGCACATATGGGCTACCCTCAGAGTTCTATAAAATTTTAGGCGAGGATATAGCTCCCACTTGATCTCTTTACACAGCTTACCTAGAGGGCATAACGCAAATAGATGGCAGATTCACAGAAGCCAATATTTGTCTCCTACTCAAACCAGATAGAGATCCCACTCTCTCATATCGCCTGATCTCGTTACTGAATGGAGATTACAAGATTTTGAAAAAATTTTTAGATGATACATTAGCAATAGTTTTGCCATCTATTGTCCACTTGGACCAAACCGGATTCGTTAAGGGCCATTCCTCAGTGACCAATATCAGGAAAACATTAGTGGTCACATCCCACTACTGGTACAACACTCACTCCCCTAAACCTTCTATACTACCGGACACATGCCTCCTAGCACTAGACACGGAGAAGGCATTTGATAGAGTTTAATGGGACCATTTGCACACGTCATTAGCAAAATTTGGCATAAATAGTAGCTTCTCAGACCTCCTTCTGAGGATATACAATGCCCCTAGAGCCTCTTTGATAATAAATGGTGGGCTTTCCCCCTCATTTGAGTTGCAGAGAGGCACGAAACAAGGGTGCCCCCTCTCCCCCTTATTGTTTGACCTGGCCATAGAACCCTTAGCATGTTACATCAGACAAAATTGCGAGGGATTAAAACTATTAGATCACACACAACACTTGTCATTATATGCTGATGACCTGTTATTATTCGTGGGTAACCCAAATGCTAACTTACAACCCCTTTTAAAAGTAATCGATAGATTTGGCACATTTACTGGATATAAAATAAACATTGATAAGTCAGAGGTCACCTGGCTACAAAATAAACAAAACATCTCGCTACTAAATACGGGACTCAAAATTACAGAAGGCTTATTCAAAAACCTAGGCATACAGTTACACGTTAACCCTAACAAACTATACCACCTCAATTTCAGAGAAACCATTAAAAATCTCAAATTATTGCTTCTGGGTTGGGCGAAACTACCTATATTACTTTCAGGCAGGGTCCACCTTTTTAAGATGGTTGCATTGCCTAAACTCCTATATCCTCTGCAGATGTTGCCGCTCCTTCTCACACAACAGGATGCTAACTCATTGCAATCAGCTCTGGGACAGTTTATCTGGAGAGGGAAAAAACACAGGATAGGGAAAAATTATCTAGCAATGCCAATAAACAGGGGTGGGCTCCGTCTCCCAAACATTACATGGTACAATTGGGCCACTTTAACAAAATTAATACTTGACTGGCTGATCGGTGACAACCGCTTCACTGTCCCTATTCTGGAACCGCGCCTTATTGCACCACTACATCTTGCATTTCTTCCCCATGCTGACTTGACCTCTTTGCCGACACACATACAAAATCACATTCTGTATAGAGATCCTTTAAGAGCGTGGGCCAAATTATGCAGAATCTGGGGGGGGGGGTGGACAAATCTGTGAGCAAATACTTACCAATCCAAGTTAATCTGTGCTTCCTGCCTGGATACACTACAGAAGCATTTAAATTATGGCAAGGGAAGTGCCTCACAACACTTAGGCAGCTGACGCTACTTAGGCCACTGACGCTAGATGTCCTACCTTTTCAAGAACTACAGGATACATATGGTCTCCCCACCACTCACAAATTTGCATATTTTCAGTGTAGACATTATATAAATAAATTGAAATTGGACGGCTTGCTCTCTAAGGACACATTCAACATAGACAGGCTCTGCTTGCTGGCAAGGCAGGGATCTTATAAAATTATGCATACATATAATCTCTTAATTCAACATTTTGATGATTCCGCCATATAGAAAATACTATCCAAATGGCTTTGTTATGAACCCCTGACTGTAGACAAGACACTTATTAAAGACAGTCTGGATAAGATACAGGCTATAACCATCTCTTCCACTCTATGGGAGTCCCACTTAAAAATACTACAACAAGCTTATATAACCCCTGTTCTCCGATCTAAGTGGGTACCTGGGGCAAGAAATATCTGCACTAAGTGTAGTTATGCCGCACCAGATTGGATACATTTGTTATGGGACTGTCCTAAATTGAAAAGTTATTGGCAAAAAATGTCCTATTGGTTAACTAAAATAACTAAAACGCAGGTCCACTTTTCTGCTCAACATGTAATATATTTAATATCCAATGATAGGAAGCTTAATCTTAATACCTTTATTTCCACAGTTATTGTATTAGCAAAACAGCTGATTCTAGTGGGCTGGGCTAGTAGCAAAACTCCCCCCTTCCAAAAATTGATTAGAAATATACACACTCAGATGCTGGTCGAACAGGCCGATACAAAGGGAGACCCAGAGAAAAGAATTAAACGCTTCCTTCATAAATGGGAAATTTATCTACTGTACCTGACAGATACAGTCAGAGAAAGGGTTATCCATCCATTTAGAAATAGTCTTTATATCTTAAATGAGAACCTAAAGGGCAACTGGTGCTTCCAGGACGGTGAATCTTAGTTTGGGCCCATCTGTGTGAGAATGACCTGCTGATTGAGTCCCTATCCATTATACGTTGCCTCGTCTCTCTTTCCTCCACTTTTTCTTGGAGGATGCTGGTCTGTGAGGGGGGCGATCTGGACGCACTCTGGGTAAGCTAAGTTATATACTATAAATATGATTATATTTTGTATATTGTTTTGTTCTTTGTGTTTTTTCTTTTTGTTTTGTTTTGTCTTTTGATATAAATGTTGAAAAAAAATAGAGATCCAGGTCACTACATAACAAACATTTCGACCCAAATACTATAGAACTCTAGATCATTGCTTTGCGTGGTAACAAAGCGCAGGAACTACTGTCACTGAACGCATAATTAAGATTGCATTTACTGATATACATTGTAAGCTACTGCATTTCTCGACATACATTGTTAACTTTGACTTTGTGATAACGACAAGGTATTTGTACTATTCTTTTGAATCTCTTGTGTGTGTAATGGATCTTGTTACTACAAATAAAGTTATTAATAAAAAAAAAAAAAATCCAATTATAGTAAACTATATGTATACACATTCATATAACTGGTTTTCCTTTAGGAGTATATTGAAATAGCTTTCTGCTTGAGGTACACAGGTGATCTGTTTTAGTAAGCTAAATATGTATGAATATTGTTTATGTAACTTACATTTGGTACTTTCAAAACAGAATGGCAACGTATATATAAAAATGATATGTGTAACATTTCACCGGGCAAATTGTAGAAAATATATGCGAAGCAAATTGTTTAAAAGAATGGAGTAAATCTCCAATGAGAACTAAGCCGGAAGAAGCCCGTATGTTGAACGGGTGAAATGCGCATAGCTGCTTTACATCAGCGGTATTGTTAGCTGGACACCGCTGATTTTTTCAGTTTGTTTCTAAGAATTTGGGCAGTTCCTCTGAAGGCGTGCTATGCACTAATGGGCCTTCACTATTTCCTGACATACAACTTGGCGTGAGAGGAGACGGAGCGGACAAGTTTGCCTCAGAACCGCAAACGACCCACAACAATCAAAGATGCAGGTGAACACAGCTTATATCGGAACACACATCGAAACAGGTAAATCGTTCCATTGTTTCTTTTAAATCACACAACTCAAATCCTCTGTGAAATGGCCATATACTGGCGAATCAGCTTGGTTGCTGGGAGTCAGAGGGTGTGATGAATAATTTGTAATAGGAAATAACGACATGATAAACCTGTATGATTGTTTGCCAATGAAGCTGAGCCTGCTCTACTAACCATATTAACATATTCCTGTGGATTACAAATATATGCTTTGAATGTTGTTCCCTCCATCTCTGTAAGAACTAACAGTTGTTCTCAACCAAACTAATATAGACCCTCTGCGAATGTGCCTGCATATTTGGTAAAGGCTAAACCAGTTTATTTTTGAGAGTCAGAGGGAGTGTCTGATTCACTTTAAATGGGATTACTACCTTGTGGATATCCGCTATAAAAGTTGAGGTAAGAACTGAATTGCATGATCCTTTATGTACCACAATATATGTCATCCATTATTTCTGGATTATTAATGGACTTTATTGATGGACATTTTCTTTGTTATTATGCAACTTCCATTGCCCAATTTGAAACAAACTGTCAGATAACAGTGTAGCCATTTGTTATAATTAAATGTATCATCTATATCAATGTTTGTTAACTTTTCTTTCTCACTCTCTCTCTGATTTTCTCTGTGGGGATATTATTAATCTTTGAGTTATAGTCTAGTGCTGGTTATTAGTGGTCTGCTTTCTCTTTTTAGTGTCATTTAAAACTTTACAACTACCGTGCACCATTACAGGTGTATCCCAATATGGGAACATTGTGTTTTGTATATGACTCTCACATTCATTATACTAGTAGTGCTGATTCATATATAGTATCACATGTATTTATGTATTTATATGTGTACATATGTATTTATATGTGAATATATGTATTTACAGATATAAATACACATATAAATACATAAATACATATGTACACACATAAGACATATATATATTTATGCAATATTCATTGGAACAACAAAGCACAAGAGCACATCCACGACTCAAGGTAAATCTAAAACACATTTATTCCGAGCATATAATCTATTGCACTTACAAGAGGGTTAAAATAAATAAGCCTTGGTTACAACAAGCCAGTAATGCAGATCCCGGTAACAGTTCCGTACAGCTTCTACCTTCGCACTGCTTAGAGTGAGCTGTCCTGTATATCCTCTGCTCTGGTTTTCCAATTGGAGCTTTTCGGTCTCTTATGATAATTCTCTATCATATTCTTTTTCTATAAATATATTTTGAAGCACATCTGCTTCCTTATGGTAATCTTCTAATCTAGAACAATTCTGCCGAATTCTGCGGAATTGTCCATATGGAATGTTCTGCTTCCAATTTTTTAAATGCCCACTTTTGGCATTAAGAAAGCCATTACTATCAGTTGGTCGGTAGATAAAGAGGAAGATAAAAAGGAGATGCTATGAGCA
>CAJPDP010143664.1:0-11937 GCA_905336975.1 Bombina variegata variegata | reverse complement strand
ATTGTTCACTTTTGCACAAACTTTTTAACAAACTTTACGTTTCTCACTAAAATTATTTACAAACAGCTTGTGCAATTATGGCACAAATGGTTGAAAATGCTTTTCTGGGATACCCTTTGTTCAGAAATAGCAGACATATATGGCTTTGGCATTGTTTTTGGTAATTAGAAGGCCGCTAAATGCCACTGCGCACCAAACGTGTATTATGCCCAGCAGTGAAGGGGTTAATTAGGGAAATTTAAGGGAGCTTGTAGGGTTAATTTTAGCTTTAGGGTAGTAGACAACCCAAAGTATTGATCTAGGCCCATTTTGGTATATTGCATGACACCATTTCACAGCAAAATGCAATCAAATAAAAAAAAATCATAAAATTTTCACAATTTTAGGTTTCTCACTGAAATTTTTTACAAACAGTTAGTGCAATCATGGCACAAATGGTTGTAAATGCTTCTCTGGGATCCCCTTTGTTCAGAAATAGCAGACATATATGGCTAATTAGAAGGCTGCTAAATGCCGCTGCACACCACACGTGTATTATGTCCAGCGGTGAAGGGGTTAATTAGGTAGCTTGTACGGTTAATTTTATCTTTAGAGTAGAGATCAGCCTCCCACCTGACACATCCCACTCCCTGATCCCTCCCAAACAGCTCTCTTCCCTCCACCACCCGACAATTGTCCCCTCCATCTTGAGTACTGGCATAAAGTCTGCCAGTATTAAAATAAAAGGCTTTTTTTTAATATTTTTTTGAATATATTTTCTGCAGTGTAGGATCCCCCCTTACCCCCAACCTCCCTGATCCCCCCCAAACAGCTTTCTAAACCTCCTCCCTCTACCTATTTGCCACCATCTTAGGTACTGGCAGCTGTCTGCCAGTACCCAGTTTGCTGCAAATTAGGCTAATTTAAAAAAAAACTTCCCACCCTCTTATCACATCCCTCAGTATGATAACCAGATTCCCGCCCTCTCCCACCCTCTCTCTCCTACCCACTCCTTCCTTCCCCTCCCTGCTGCTCTCAGTTGTTTTTTTTACGTAACTGTAGCAGTCCCGCACCCTTCCAGCGATGGGCAGCACCACCGCTGCCCGATGCAGAGAGGGCCACAGAGTGACCCTCTCTGCATCGGCACCTCTGGCACTGCCCCACCCATGGGGCATGCAGAAATTGCACAATCTCACTAGTTTTAGTGAGATCACGGCAGAGAGAGGCCCAGGACAGCAGGGTCGTACAGGGTACGACGCTGGTCCTTAAGGACAGCAGCGTCGTACAGGGTATGGTACTGGTCATTAAGGGGTTAATAGTAAATTATTTCTTATGTGAAGAACATAGAAATGTAAAATATGCATTTTGCGCATCATGTTTTTCGCGATTTATATTTTGATAAAATATTTTTTTTTATTACAAAATATTAAACATACTGTAAAATATATAGGTATATTCTATGGCTTATTTAGAATATTTTACATTATGTTAAATAATTTTTAATATTGTTTTTTTAATATATTTTATATTTAATATTTCAATAATGCGCCATAAGCTTACTAAGTTTTTCTGTGCCTTAAAATCTAAATTGTAAAACACGATGTGAAACTAATGTACTTTTTATTATTAAATACATATTTCTATATATATCTGATACTGTTCATGTAAAATACGTATCTATACCTATAGGAATAGATATATAGGTTTAGGTATATATATATATATATATATATACTGTATATATATATATATATATATATGCATTTAAGAATAAAATGGACATAGTCTGCTACGTGAAGAACATTGGTATATGAAATATTAATCTTTCATGTTGGGTTTAGTACTCTTGAATATAAGCAGTCAGGTTAGCGCTTGAGTATGGTTGCTCCATTGACTTCTTTGGGAGAAGATGATAATGAGGTCAGGCTAATTTTTTGCCCATGTCAGGATAACACTTGCACGAAAACATTTTACTTTCAACTTGTAATACCAGCATAACCTGACAAGAGCAAAAAAACTCCATCTAGTGAGGTTATTGTATGAGGGGGATCGCTAATTTGCGTTCCACTCGTAATCTAGCCCATTGTGTGTTAATATCACTTGAGCCCAATCAATAGCAATTAGATTTTTGCAATTATATTATAAGTCCAAACATTTTTTTTTTTTTTTAATTTTCTTTTTATTGAGGTAAATTAAGTTGAGTACAAACATATTAAGGCAATGAAAGAGAAACAATCATATCTCTTTTGGTTACAACTGAAATCCAGAACATCTGGGAATATGAAAGTATGTGACAAAACACAGAATACAATTAACAAAGCAGGCTGGGGTATATACTACAACATCGACTGTCTTCTGCTCAACCCTGGATAAGAACAGTTTACCTCTTTATCTGGGCTACTTTATATAACCTTCCCGGGTGTGAATTCATACTCCACTCTTTAGCTCCCAGCAGGAGAAACAACTAACATCACTAAATAATAGCCGGACCGGTGTGTCTAAACACCCCACAATTGTATATGTGTCATTGTTCCATGCCTCACGTTCTGTAAAGGTTCCCCAACCACTCCCATGTGAGGCTTGACGACCTCGCAAGCTGGGGTCACCACTCTCCCAAGGGACACGACTGGCTATAGGAGAATCGCTAAATGGGGGAGACCACCCCCTTAATCTATAGGAAGTGACCTTAGGATTGCCCAAAAAATATCTCAACTAAGTACCCGATCAGCTAGGCAGGTGGAGCAGAAAAAAAAAGAAAATATGCGAGGGTGAGACAAGGAGGATAGAAGGAAAAAAAAAATATATAAGGAAGAAAGGAATAAGAAGTGCAAAGGCGTAGGCTTCCCAGAACCGAGGAGCGTTAGGTATACAATACTCCTATGAGAAGAGATCACCTATTCTGGTATACTCTCTGGTTTCTGTGGACCCAAAGATCCCATATTTTCCAGTATGACTCAATTTTATTGAGGTGTTGGTAGAACCCTCTCTCCATCTAGGCATAAGTTTCTAGAGTCTGTTTAATGTCAGTCAAGGAAGGTGGGTCTGGCGTTTTCCATTTCCTAGCAATGGAAATCTTGGCTGCTGCAAATATGAAAATAGCTAGCTGGTGGTAAGGCTTTGGTGTTTCCCTTGGGAACATGTTCAGTAGGGCCACCCTAGGTTCTTCTAAGAGGGACATTCCCACTGATCTACACAACCCGAAAACTTCAGTCCATAATTTTCTCAGGGCCGGACATGCCCACCATATATGGAGGTCTGTACCCACCCGTCCGCATTTTCTCCAGCAAAGGAACGAATGAGACGGAGCGATCTGTGCTAGTCTTAATGGGGTGTAATGCCATCTAAGGCATACTTTCACAAAGAGTTCCACTGAATTGGCGCAGTGAAGTGTCTTTTTAGTAAGTAAGAATGCTTGTGCCCAGGTCTTTTCCGAGATCTGAGTTCTCAGATCTTTTTCCCAGGCCCTTAGTTGCCACACTGTACTGGAATTCTCATCCTTCATAATTAGCATGTAATGCATAGATAGTGACCTCGTCAGTGACGAACCAGATTTCCATTTTTGTTCCCAGGTGGTCAGGGTTCTGAGGTCTGTTGATGGGAAACCCCAACTCACTAAAAGTGTATGGAGTCGTAGTCTTTCAAACATGAACCACTGGGGTAAACTTGAGCCGTCTCCCCTTTGCACTGGTTCTGCCAGCTTTAGGGTATTTTACTGATAAAGGTCAGAGACTCTTATCAAATCCCACTGGCTCCACTGGGAGTGATGTGAGTCAGGTAGGCCCCTAAGCAGGCCTGCGATAGAATGGACTGGGGATGGGTGTGGGGCTATATCAACATAGTGTCTGATAGACTTCCAGCAACCAAGGGTCTGTTTAACTATAGAATTCTGAATGCCCACATCTTCAATTAGATAATTTGGAATCCAGGGCAGGTCTCTAAGATTGATCCCCGCGGGAAGAGAGAATTGTTCAACTCTCTTCCAGCCTGTAAGCATATCCGTCGTCCCCCAACCAGATATGTGGGACAGTCTTGCAGCCTCATAGTAGGTGGTAATATTAGGAAGAGAAACTCCACCTAGGTGATACGGTCTTTGCAGAGTTTTCCTAGCAATTCTTGTTTTTTTCCCCTGCCAGATGTATCTGGTAATTAGAGCATTGAATTTGTCCAAGAGGGATTGAGGAAGGTTAATTGGGAGGCACCGAAAATAATAAAGTATCTTCGGTAGGACGGTCATTTTGACCGAGGCTATTTGTCCCAGCCAAGATACCTCTTTAAAGGACCATGTACCGAGTAGTACTCTAGTTTCAGACAGGAGCTTTTCATAATTTTTTGACCTAACTACGTCCACCTTAGGACCCAATTGGACTCCCAAGTGTGTAATGGTTTCGGAAGCCCATTGAAATTGGTAGGACTCTTTGAGGATTTCCAATTCGAAGTGTGGTAGATGTATCGGGAGCGCTTCCATTTTGGCCAGATTAAGCCTATAGAAACTATGGGAACCGATTAAAGATATAATCTCAAAGAGCGCCGGGAGAGAACCCATAGGGCTGGAGAGCAAGAGGGTAACATCATCAGCAAAGAGAGCGATCTTTTCCCCCCCACCTCCTCTCTCATCCCCACGTGAACTCAAAGGGACCCCCCAAATCCTAGGGGAGTTCCTAATCGCCTGTGCCAATGGCTCAATAGCCAGGGCAAAGATAATGGGCGAAAGAGGGCACCCCTGTCTCATTCCATTAGTTACTGGGAAGCTTTGAGAGCAAAAACCCAGACCCGCTTGGAGAGCTATAGAGAGCTTTAATGGCTAACACTATTTCTCTGGGAAATCCAAAGGACAGAAGGGTCTCCCAAAGGTACTCCTACCTGACCCTGTCAAACGCTTTTTCCGCGTCCAGTGACAGGGCCAGCATGGGTATTTTCCTTCTATCCGCCTCCGAAAAGATGTTTAACATGGGCCTAGTTTTATCGGGGCCTTATCTTCCCCAAGTGAACCCCACCTGGTCAGGGTGCAAAAGGCTCGGGACAATAAGACGCAGTCGATTCGCCCATAGTTTGGAATAGAGCTTGACGTCTATATTGATCAGGGAGATGGGGCGATAACTCCCACACTGTGTTGTGTCTTTGTTAGGTTTTGGAATAGTGAGGATCGTTGCCTCCAGAAGCTCTCTCCTAAAGGAGCCTTTCTCCCTGGCTTCGGCAAAAGTCTGAAGCAAAAGTGGTGAAATTTCTGGGCGAAAGGTCTTATAAAATAAAGCCGGGAACCCATCAGGTCCCGGTGCCTTCCCGTTTTGAAGTTGAGTAATCACAGTTTTCAGCTCAGAAGCTGAAAAAGGGGTCATAAGTCCCTCGACAGCCGTCTTGGACAACTCGGGCAGATGGAGGTCTTTCAAAAAGGCCTGGATCTCGACACGCGATGAGGGGTTAAGCTCCTCCTGTTGTTGGAGGTTATACAGGTCAGAATAGAATGCCCTAAAGGCTTCTTCTATATCTTTTGGAGATGTGACTCTGTTGTTTCCATGATTTATGGATAGGATGCGAGATGAGGCAACCCTCCCCCTCAGTTTTCTGGCCAGAATGGTAGATGCTTTGTTTCCCTGGTAGTATAACAGCTGTTTGAATCTGTGCACCACCTCTTGTACTCTGGATAGCTCTATATCTTAATTTGGGCCCGGAGGGTTAGTATTTCCTCCCCAACTCTGGGTTAGGATTATCCTTACTGAGTCTTTCTTTAGACCGGAGGTTAGCTACTAGGAGACCCAATGGGGCCCCCCTTTGCTTTTTAACAGAGGCCTGTTTGTGGATACAAACTCCCCGTATATAAGCTTTAAGGGCTGCCCATACCGTCTGATGAGAGGGAGTAGAGTTGCTGTTGAGAGACAAAAATTCCTGTATGGAACTTCTGATCAATGGTTGGAAGCTTGGGTCTGCCCACAGGGCAGCCAGAAATTTCCAATGCGGTCTTGCCGATGAACCCATGCCAGAATCTAGAGACACTATAAGGGCATCGTGGTCCGACCAGGAACAGAGCTTAATAGAAGCACTTTTAATTATATTAAGCGTCCAGGTATCTGTGAAAAAATGATCCAACCTAGAGTATGAGTGATGGGGCCTGGAATAGTATGTATAATCTCTAGCAGTTGGATGGCAAGCCCTCCACACATCATATAGATTATACTCCGAAATAAGGTCCATGAACTTCTTGGCTGTGGATATTGAGTATGGGTCAATCCTCTTACCCTGACCGACCTTTTTATCAAAGGAGGGGTCCCAAATCATGTTGAAATCCCATCCAAGGATTAGTCTGCCCGTCTTTATTCTACACACATTTTGAAGGATATTTTTGAGGAACCTAGATTGGTTTAAATTAGGAGCATAAAGATTCACCAATGTATAGACTTGACCCTCAATCTTACATATTAGAATGAGGTATCTCCCCTCTGGGTCAATTTCAAGATAGATTTGCTCATAGCTGGTCAGTCTATGGATGAGGATTGCTACCCCTCTAGTCTTTTCTGAGTGAGTAGCCGAAACAAAGTTAGCAAAGTGTTGGAACTTAAATGTAGAGGGAAGGTTATGCAACCAATGCGTTTCCTGAAGAAACACCACCTGTACTTTATTGGTTTTCATATAGTTGACCATAAGACTACGCTTAGTGGAGGAATCGAGGCCCTTACAGTTCAGGGAAGCAAAGGTGAGGGCAGGCATGGAATTCCTCATTCCAGAGGGTGTGGGAAGTAGGCAAGAAAGAGAAAAGAGCAGCAGTATCAGGAGAGATAGAAAATTAATTCAAAGATGGAGAGTGGATTCTGCTCCACCTACCTGCACACCAGTTCTTGAATATGGAATTTGGAGTGCGTTTATTCTCATATCGTGTCCGTTGTAGAGACTGAGATCCACTGTATGGTGATAAACAGGAAATTAGGTAGAGAAACAACACAGACGTCAGGCAATTTATATGATTGTTTCTGATCTAGGTGGGAGTTGCCACAAATGAAGTGGAGTATGAGTTGAAGACTCTAGTATAAGCTATTACTCTAGGTTATAACCTAGTTATAAACTATACTAAAATATATATGTGGCGGCACTATTCACAGCCTAACAAGGAATTCACAAAAGGATTAACGGTGTGAGTAAATTCCTTGATCTCATCAAGATGAGAAATAATCTTTTTTGGGGGGGAGAGAATAAGGATCTAGTTTTAAATCCTTTGTCTGGGTATCAGGTTTTTAGCTACTAAGGAGGAGCTAGGGGGATAATGGGAGGAATTTGGCGAGAATAACTCTTGAGTCAGAAAGACTCTACCTTAATATGATTAGGATTTAACCCCTCTCAACCTGTAAAGTTAACTTGATGTGCCTATGGCACCTAAAACCTATAGGGTATCCTCATCAAAGTACAACTTATATGAATACAAGAACAAATTGACAAACAACAAGCAATTACAGTAGAAAACATAAATACATTAACAGAACCAGTTAGTATCTGAAAATTTACTCTGAAGTGTTTATATCAAGTAACTCTTTTGCCTCCCGGAGGGGTGACTCTATGTGTGATGGTACACGTTATTTGAGTAGATTGCTAAGGATCAAATCTGTCTTTACTAGTGAATTTCTATTAGTCTTAGATCAAGTAACGCTAATATGACCTAGTCAGGTATGTATCACTGAGTACGTACAGAAATTAGGGCCTCAGGGCAAATAGATTATTTACACCCAATCTAGATCAGGCATGAATTAGTAAAGCAGATCAGGAATCTTTTTTTTTTTTTTCTTATGTCACTACTCTATCTTTGCAGACTTGACACTAACTAAATTAGGGGAGCCGTGTCTGGTCTTATCTGGACATAATAGTAGTTAAATGTCAGTTATAGAAATTTTTGTCTTATCTAGAGGGGATTCCCAATGTATGGTTTACTCAGACAGATAGAATGATCCTATTTGAACTCTAGGAGGCGAAATTTAACATTTAAACATTTGAACATTTAAACAGCTTATAATATACAGAAACTACTCTTTATTTGGTACTTCCTATGTGAAAGTCCAATCACTCCAAAGGGATACATATAGTTACCCCAATGCTGGCACTGTCAATGTGGATGACTTTTGGTTAGAAGCTACATCATGTCGATCAGGTGGTTTTTTCAGTGGGCTGGGTTCTAGAAACAGATGCTGACCCCCCTAATTTCGGGCCTAGGGAAGGTCTTTGGGGTAAAGGAGCCCATTCAGGTGTTGTGACTTGAAGAGGAAGTGAGGACGAGGGGATTGACTTATTAGGGTTAGTTGGAAGTCTCTGAAGGTCCCAATTTTTAAGTAAGTCCATCCCATCGTTTACAGAGGAAACTGTATGGGTAGTACCATTTCTGGTGACGATGAGTTTAGTCGGGTAACCCCAGCGATACTTCACATTATGCTGTCTAAGGACCTGTGTAAAAGGGGTGAAGGATCTTCGTCTCTGGAGTGTGAACTGTGACAGGTCTGGAAACACAAGTATGGATTGAAATTTTTCGGGTAATGTGGGTTTGTTTGCCAGTTCTCTTAATATCTTTTCTTTGTGGGTAAAGTAGTGGATTCTGGCCAAAACGTCTCTAGGTTTATCCGCTGAAACATTTTGGGGTCTTGGGGTGTGATGGACCCTATCTATAAGGAAGTTTGAATTATCCAAGCCAGCTAGGAACAGGATACAGAATTCTTTGATGAAGTTTTCAAGGTCCCCAGCTGCGACCTCCTCTGGAACTCCTCTAAATCTCAGATGATTTCTTCTAGACCTGTCTTCAAGATCCGATAGTTTAAGTTCCAGGTCAGATATTTGGATTGCGAGACTTTGAGAGTATGACAACAAATTTTCATGGTCGAGTGCTATGTCTTCGTGTTTTCGCTCTAAGGCCTCAGTTCTTTCACCTATCACCGCCATATCTCTACGGAGTTCAGCCGCTGAGCCCTTGATAGCCTTCGTAAGGGTATCCTGCAAATTATTCATACGTTTTGAAAGAGTTACAACTATGGCAGCCGCCACATTATCAAGAGGCGGGGTCTGGCTGTGATGGGCTTGAGATATAGATTCTGTGTCCCGCTCTTCAGGTGAATGGGTGTCTTCAGGAGAGGAACTTCTGTCCTCTCTAGGGGTAGATCGAAAGTGGTCGACCACTGTTCTCCGGGGCTGACCTAACTGTTTAGGCTTTTTCTTATGGGATTGCGACATGATGCAGACAAAGTTACTGTATTTGCTGTTGAAATGAGAGATGCACTTTACTTAATCATGCACGTTATTGGACTTTGTACTTTTACAGCTCTCGCCTCCTCCCGACCCCCCTCCACTCCTCTAGGGCATCTTGTAACCCAGCATATTCAGTGAGAAAGCAACTGAAGCAACTTTAAGTAGCCTCTCTCCTGGGGTAGTTTGTCAACTAATGACGATGCCGGGACAGGGAAGTAGGATATGACCCACTGAGAGAACCTCAGAGGGAAATGATAGGAGAGAGGCTTGTGTTTGCTGCAAGGTAACTAGCAATAGGTAACGCAGGACCAGCATCTCACCAGGTAGAGGTCTCTCAGAATTCAGAGAAAATGGAGATCTCTAGGCCCTTTAGATGAAAGGGAGTAGATGTGCACAGTAAGACTTACAGTCCCACTAGAGATCTGTCTTTTACAGCCAGGGCGGTCTGAAATTAAGAAACACAAAATGACACTTATTCAATTGTAGTATGGGAAAGGAGAGAGAGGAGTTTGTAGAGAGCTTTATGCTTCCTGCAATAATAAAGTCTTATATCATAGCTTGCTGCAGTTGATGTATGGAATTTTATGTGAGAGCACCTGTATTATCCAGATCAAGCGTCCAGCATTAATAGTGTAGTACAGGTCCTTTCCCACTATGCAGAGAAAGTTATTCCAAGTGTAATATGGAGGATACAGTAGTTTAGCTACCCATTTATTGATTTCCTAAATATTCTCTGCAGCAGTATATCCTGAGGTAAAGGAGCAGAGATCAGGCTTTTAAATATATTATTTCCAGAGTGCAATTTAGTCCCCGTTATCTGCTGCTGCTTATACCATGCAATTAAAGACAGTTCCGTCCCTGATGAGCCCACCTCTGAGGCCTATGTGCAGTATTACTGTAGGGGATGCCAGGAATTGGGCCAGTATAGTGAATCTTGATCCAATCTATTTAGCTGAATGTCCCCCTCTATCCTGATGTGAGCGTCTAAGCTCCGGTGGCGCCTGTGTTAATTATTCAAATCTGTCTCTGTTAAGCTGAAGGGAAGGGAAGATGGCGGATTTTCACGCCACACTCTCGCCTCAATCTGTACTGCTGTTAGGTGCAGATTCACTTACCGACTTGGCCTCTCTCCCTCTAGCAGCCGGAACAGCGGTCTTGAGATTAGCAGCTGCAGGGTAAGTCACCTCCAACGACTGTAGGGGCACAAATGGTGTCGGGCCGATCTGCGGTATTTCTCCGGTCTTGACTATTTGGAGGATGAAGCGGGTGTCACTGCCGCAGCTCTGGAGCGGAGCCCCGACCCTCCAGAGCTGATTTCAAGCAGCTGTTAGTGCGAGCCTGTTTGTGGAGCTGTGCAATGTTTTTGCAGCGTCTGCCTTGCTGGTTAGTCTCCCAGCCGCCGTGGTAGAACTCAGGCTTGAAGTTCCCCGCTCAGTGAGAGACACACAAATAACGACTGTTGAATGGACCCACAGTCTAGGGGGATACAGATAGGTGATAAAAGTCAAGATTAAAGTGCACTGATGCGGTTAATTAATATTATATAGGGTATTTCTATCAAAGCCTCTTTCAGTTGCGACTGTTCAGTTAGGCAGTTAGCTCCGCCCCCCAAGTCCAAACATTTTTATTGCTCAAGCAATAGTCTAGGGTACATGCTGAAAAACTCAGGCGCTCTTAATCCTCACAGAGTAAAATTCATAGTGAATAACGCTCAAGCTTCAAGCTGTGGGTGTGCTAAGTTTGTGGTACACAAGTAGTTAAGTTCTTCATTTGTCTCCATGTTGTACTATTACTAATGGTTTACTTCAGCTATTAAAATGCACCCAATTTTACAGCATTTTGCATTGTGTTTGAGCAAATCCCACTTAAGTTACCAGTTGTAATACAACCACAATTAGTTCTCCCTGCACTATCCACTAAACGTATAGGGCACACTAAAAAGGATGCTTTGGTTAAAATAAGTAACAAGTCATACACACTTAATACCAGACTGTGTATTATTCATTGTGCAAGGTTGCACAAATATGGTGGCAGGGTTTTTAAGATGGCTCAGACAGATTTTCTGTACTAAAAAAACTGGCACCATAGTTGTACATAAAGGCAGTGTATATCCTCTGGCACAGACTAACCAGGTGAAAGGATGACTGTCATTCATAAGGAAGCAGTTCTTTCTTCTGTGTGGCTGCCAGCTCAGCTCCTACTGATTGCAAAGAGTAAAAAAGGGCATTGCTTAAATTGGGGGGCCCAGCACAGTCTTTTCCTGGGGCCCATTTGCTAAGGTATGATGTAAACAATTCCTTTATGCAGTATTAAATGCTAATACAATTTACATGTATCAACCACAACTCAATTTATTTTGCTACAATACAGTAGTGTAACTTGTACATGCATAATAAACCTATATGAGCTGGGGGATTGTGAATATTTTGTACATATGTATATATTGTGTTCTGTGTATTATTATATTTTGAAATATTATGTGTTCTGTATAATATTGCGTTCTTTTTAGGAATAAGATTTTATGTATGGGATATTAATATCCCATAGAAGAAAGTAATCACTGCTTTTTTGTTTTACCAGTATGTAAAATAGTTTTTAGGAATTGGCAGCTTTCTTATTATTGTATTTTTATAGCCACCATAAATGTTCCCTGTACGGTGCATGTTTAATTGTAAACTTGCGATTGCACTGTATGAAAGAGTGTTACAGTGTGGCCACAATTTTAGAAGTAAACCTATTCAGTACTGT